>JAKVQF020000950.1:0-117825 GCA_023091115.2 Trypanosomatidae sp. Fi-14 | reverse complement strand
GTAGCAACAAGCATGACAAGGCAAGGCGATGACAAATGCGCGTGCGTATGCGTGTTGTCTGTTTGTTTGTTTGTGTATGTACGTGTATGGTGGCTACGCTGACGTCGCAGCGGCGTCGTCGCCGCTGACGGACAGCAGCTCGATGACCTGCCGGCTCGACGTGTCGCTTGCGCTGCGTGCCGTATGCGTGCGCGTGACGAGGCTGATGACAGGAAAGCGCAAAGGCGCGTTGACGTGCTGCAGGTCGGCGGCAAAAGCGTCAAACGCGGCCGCGTCGCGCACGTAGCAGGCGAGCAGCATGCTCGTGTTGCTCTCGCGTATCGGCAAGTGTGCGCGCAGCGGGCTGCGACGGCCGTATGTTGTCGGTGACGTGTACGCACGCTGCATGTAGTGCGGGTCGACATACAGCAGCGTATCATGCTGGTAGCCAATGTACAGCACCGACGTCGCGCGCGAGCCGCCCGCGACGCCGCACGCACTGCGCATCGCCAGCATGCGCCGCAACGCCTCGCCGTACTTGTCGCTCAGCCCACCGAGGCCGAGATTGAGTGGCACGAGCAGCAGCACCGACGGTTTGGTGCTGGTCACATCACCCGCCTGCGTCTGTTGTTGCTCTTCCTGCTGTAGTATGCCGCGCACGCGCACCTCGTCCACGTCACCGCCGGCGCAGCAGAGCACAACGAGCGACTGCGCAGCCATCACGGTGTCGTGTGCGGCAACACTGCTGCTGCTGCTGCTGCTGTAGTGTGCATACGCAGCAGCCAGTGCCATGGCCATCTGCGTGGGCGTCAACATTGTGCCATAGGCCACGCCACTCGCGTGCAGGCAATGCTGCAGTGCGTGTATGCCAAGCGGTGCGTCAGGGACGTCCATGAACAGCGCACGCACATGCTCACGCACGCGCGTCAGCCGCGCAGCCGCGCTGTTGCTGCTGCCACTGCTGCCACTGCTGCCCTCGCGCTGTGCCACGTCGTCGACAGCGTCGTCGCCGCCGTGGTGACGCACGAGTGCGCAGGCAAGCAACATCTGGCCCGTGCGCAGCAAGCAGCCCCAGCCGGCGTCGGTCGTGGCTGCGTTTGGCAGCGGTGCAAAGTCGTAGCGGTAGCTAAAGTACAGCAGGCGACGTTGCAGCACGGCGTCAACAAACGCATTGGCGTCTACAACAACGTATGCATCATCATCGTTGTTGTTGTTGTTGTTGTTGTTGTTTGCTGCTGCTGCTGCTGCTATTGCTGTGCTGCTCTTGTTGTTGCTCAGTGCGCATCGTCGTCGGTTGCTGCCGGCGCCAGCAACAACAACCTCGTCGTGTGCGCGCAGCTTGCTGCGGTCAAGCAGCAGGCGCGCGCGCATGTAGTATTGCATGCGCCGCCACGCCGTGCTCGCGTCCGACCACGACGGCGATGACGTTTGCTCGTCATGCGACCTTGTTGCATTCGTGTGCGGTTGCATGACGACACATCGCCGTCGCTTGTATGTGCGTGTGTGCGTGTGTATGTGTGCGTTCGCTTATGTGAACCTTGTTGTGTACATGTACGTGTAAGCGACATGGCAGACGACAAGCACACACATATACATACACGCGCGTGTGTATGCGCTTAGTCGTCTTACAGCGTTAGCAGTGTAATGTTGCCCGCCGTGTCGCCGAGCACATACGACGCATCGCCGCGCGCGAGGCGAGCGACGCAGTTGACGGTCGCGTCACTGCACAGCGCAGCGGCGTCGCGGTGGTGGTGTGCCGCGCGCACCGCGGGCAGCTCGCCCGCGTCGTCCACGTCCTCGCCGCTGCCGTTGTCCTCATCCCTCGCGCCTGCTGCAAGGTAGGCGCCCACGTCCCACAACGTCACTTCACCACACAGCGACACCGTCAGCAGCAGCAAGCTGCGTGTGCTCCAGTCGACGTAGCACAAGCCATTGACCGCGTGGCCTGGCGACGAGAGTTGCATCCGCACGCGCGTCGCGTCCACCGTCAGCACATCGTACATGCCGTTGCCACGACCAGTCGCGACGGTGTTGCCCGACGCGCAGCAGCATGTCACGACGGGCGGGTTGACGAGTGACGACGCCGCCGCCGCCCTGTGCTGCCTCGTCTTGCCATCGCTACGACTGCCGCTGTGCTGCTGCACGCATGTGTCATCATCGTCATCGTCATCGTCGTCGTCGAGGCAGAAGTGATGCCGGGGCCGCAGTGCGGCGTCGTACACAATGCCGTTGCCAGACATGTCAACGACAAACAAAGATTGCTCAGCAGCAGCAGCAGCAGCACACGCGTCACGTTGTGCATGCGTCTTGTCGTCATCGTCATCGTCGTTGTCGTCGTACTTGTCCTGACACGTCTCGTCGACGCACACCAGACAGCAGCCACCGCACACATCCTCGATGGCGTCCGCGCTGCGCGCGGCGGGCAGCACCACGTCACGGCCAAACACCGATGCCTCGACATGCCGCGTTGGCGCCGCCGTCAGCGCGTCAAACACGAGCGCACGGCCGTCGTCGTCGACGAGCAGCGCTTGCGATGCACCAGCAGGCGGCACAACACCGTCGCCGCCACTGCTGCGCACCACGCACGCAAGCTCGCTGTCATGTGTGTAGCTGGCGACGACGCGCATGTGCCGCCGTACATCGACGACGTGTGCAGCGCAGCCTTGCAGCACCACAGCCAGGTGGCGGTCAGCAAAGTACACGAGCTCGCTCGCGTCTGCGCCGGTGTGTGCGTGTGCTGTCGTGTTGTTGCCGTCGCCCGGCGATGTGGTGAGCACTGTCATGTAGTTGTGCTGGCGCAGGCGTGTGTCGTACAAGCGCACCGTGCCGTATGCGTCGAGCGAGGCAAAGCTCGTCGCACAACACGGCGACGCCGCGAGTGACTGCACAGCAGTCGGCGCGCCACTGCTGCGACGCGGATGCGTGTCAAGCAGCTGCATCGACGTCTCTCTCTCTGTGTGTGTGTGTCTGTTTGCGTAGCAGCACACAAGTGACACATGCAAAAGCGTGCACACAGCCACAAGACGACGGTGACATGTGTGTGTATGTGTGTGCTCGTGTCACTGTATGCATGTGCATGTATACATGCACCTTCTTGCCCCTTACACGACAGCCTCGTCGCACACACACACACACACACACACAAATAAACAGTCGTGTACAAACGCATTGTCGTACACGATAGATGGTCTACACAATGATTGTCATGTATTGTGTTTGTTTTTCTCCTCTTCCATAGCACTCTCTCGCTCTCTCACACTTACTCTCTCGTGTGCTTACGTGCATGTGTGTGTATGTGTGCACACACGCGCACACATGCTCAAGCTTACGCATACTATAACACGATGATGACATTGTACATGATGCACCGCAGGCATTTTACGCACACACACACACACACACACACACGCACACACATACGTATACACATGTCTACCTGCTTGCTCTCGTTGCACCCGACACGCACTCTGAACGCACACCACATGGCGCCTGCCTTGTATAGCGACTGTCTTCACACACACACGCACACAAACACACACCTACCTCACTCACTTGTTGCCTGCACGTCAGAGTACGTGCTTGTTCAGCGATACAATACATCGTTTGTCACACGAAAAAACAAAGCATCGTTATATACACACACACAGTATCACACACACACACAAAGTAACAACAAACAACACAATGCATACAAAGCAACACCTGCACGCACACACACACACACACATCGTTGCGTCTACGATGCCTTGTCTGCGGTCGGGGTAGCGGTGAAGAGCTTGTTGACGGCGCGGTTGGCGTCACCGTTGCACGTGCGCAGCGCCTGCTTTGCCTGGCTCTTGCTCGCGCCCATCGCGATGAGCCGCTGCACCGACGGGTGCGCCGTCGTGTAGTTCTTGTGCTTCTGCACATGTCGCGTGACGGCGCGCATGTCGACACCGTAGAGCAGGCGCGCGACGGTGCGGTCGACATCGCCGTTGTAGTGCGCGAGCACGAGCTGCGCCGTGTTGCCTGCAAAGCCCATCTGCTGCAGCGCACGCACCTTGGCGTCAAACGCGTCACTGTGCCGCCGCTCCTCGCTTGCCACCGCCGCCTGCTCCGCGACCGACGCCGACGGTCGTCGTGCAGCCGCCGCACTGCCATTGCTCGCCGCTGCTGCCGCTGCTGCTTGTTGTTGCAGCAGCAGCTCGTTGCACTTGGCCTGTTGCGTTTGCAAGTCCGCCAGGGCACGTGCAATGGCGAGGCACTCGACGTCGTTGCACTTGTACTGCGTGCGCAGCACCTGCGGCGACAACTCCGCAAGCGCCGCGACCGTCGTGACGTCTGATGAGCGCAGCATGTCGCGCACTTCGCGCCGCACCTCGGCGCGCGCGAGCAGCTCGTCGAGCACGCGCGGGGTGTTGACGTCGACGCGCTGCGCCTCGAGCTGCGTCAGCCACGCGAGCGCCTCCTCGCGCGTGTCGGCCTCGGCGGCGGTGTCGAGCACCGTGTCCAGTGGCGCGTCAGGGAAGATGCTCGTCAGCGACGACAGCCACGCGAGCTTGTCGGCTGGCAGGCCGTGGGCACACGCCGCCGCCTTGGCCTCGCGCAGCTCGCGCTGGCGGCGCAGCTCGGCGAGGCGGCGCTCGCGCTCGATGCGCTTGCGCTCGCGGAACTCGGCGACCCAGGCACGCAGCGCAGGCTTGCAGCGTGCCAGCAGCTGTGCGCGGCGGCGCAGCACCAGTCGCTCCAGCGACGACCACACTTCGGCGCGCAGAAACACCTTGCTCTTGCCCACCGCGTAGTGCGGCGGTGTCCAGGCGTAGTAGCGCTGGTAGCGCTCGAGCAGGCTCTTGACCGCCGCCGTGTACAGCCGCGCCACCTCGCGCGCCGTGGCGTCGCGGTCGAGCGGCGCCGCCGCACTCGTCGTCATCTGCGCCTCGCCGTCGGCGGCCATCAGCGTCCGCGTCAGCTGCCGCGCTTGCCGGTACAGACTCGCCGCGTTGCGCGGCATGATGGGGTACAAGTAGCGGCAAAAGTGTTCGAGGCTGCGACGCACAGGGTAGCCCTGCCGCTTCAGGCTGATCGTCTGCAACACGCCAGCCGACTCGAGTTGCGAGCCGACAATGTCGTTGGCCAGGTATGTCGCACTCGCCTCGGCATTGGGCTTGATGCAGCGTATGAACTTCGTCTCCGTCGCCTCGAGCTCCTCGCGCAGGCTGCGCAGTTGCCGCTGGAAGCGTATCGCCACCGTCAGCTTGCGCCGCTCCTCGCTCTTCTCCGTCGACAAGAGGGCGCGCACAAACTCGTCTTTTGACGCGGCAACGCACGTGTACATGTCCTCCTTCAGCGCATCGACATTCTTCTCGAGCCACTCGTCCGTGTTGTAGTGCACATGGGCGGCGTAGTGGTTGAGACCAAACGCGTTGGGCGTGGTCGACTTGGGCTGTACAAAGTACGTGTTGCGCCCGCGCCAGTGCTCCCACAGGTTCATCGTGAAGCGCTCCGCCGTGCCGGCCTTGAAGTGGCACTCCTCATCGAGCATGCAAAAGATGCCATTGGGGCGCTCGTCGAACATGCGAATGCACTCCGAGTTGTCGGGGAAGTCAATCTTCGGTATGGCGATGCCCTCCTGCCGGCACTCTTCCTCGTCGTTGAGGAAGGTGTACTTGTTGTAGTGGTTTTGCAGCGACTCATTGGCGTAGTTGATGCACAGCTGCTCGAAGCTGTTCCGCGCAAAGTTCTCGAAGCCGAAGATGTCGAGCAGGCCAATGTAGCGCACCGACGGCGACGACACCGACAGCGTCTTCTCGCTTTCGCGGCTGGTGGTGTCGCTACTGCTGCCGCCGCCACCCTCGGTCATGCTATGCGGCCGAATCGACGCATTGACAAACTCGACGAGGCGGTCAAAGAGGCCGACGTAGATGGCCTTGCAGAACGAGTTGCGGAAGCCCTCGGCTTCGCCTTGGGTCGCCAGGATCGTCACGAGCGAGGTGCGGTTCTTGACCAGGAAGCACTCGCGCACTTGCTCCGGCTCGAGCTGCAGCAACTTGCAGCCAACAAGGAACTCGCCCTCGTCAATGATGCGAGCCTTGTCATTTGCGTCGGCGCCGAAGCGCACCTCGAGCAGGTGCAGAATCGCCGCCAGCACACGCAAGATGCCGCGCTCGAGCTCGGCGCTGACGCCGATGCGCGCGAGGGCGCGGCGCACTGTGGCAAACTCCTCGGCGTCGTTGAGGGTGTGGCCGTCGACACCGCGCCGCGTGAAGGTGTTGCCGCCGCTGAGGCAGCGGTAGTCGCGCGCCGTCTTGAGGTTGCCCAGCTCGCGCTTCTCCTGCGGCGACAGCCCGGCGAGCATCTCGTAAAAGATGTGGTAGTTGCGCTCGCCGGGCGACTGCAGAATGATGCGGCTGCGCTCGAGCAGGTAGGTCACCGTCTCGCCGCCAATCATGACGCCCGTGTCGGTGTCAAAGTACAGCTTGATGTACTTGCCGAAGCGTGACGAGTTGTCGTTGCGCACCGTGCGCGCGTTGCCAAACGACTCCATGACCGGGTTGCTCCACGTCAACCGCGCGTCAATCTCCTCCGCGATCGAGTGCTGCTTGGCCGAGCGCGCGGTGCGCATGTTGCTCAGCTGACCAAGGTACGCAATGAGCGACTTGGTGTTCTCCGTCTTGCCCGAGCCCGACTCGCCCGAGATGACGACCGACTGATTGCCCAGCCCGCTGCGCGTGATGGCGTTGTAGGTGGTGTGTGCGACCTGCCAAATGTGCGGCGGCAGCGACATGACGTCGCGCGCGCCAAGGTACTTGCGCCGCTCGTGCTCGCCATTGATCGCCATGAGCTGAAACGGGTTGACCGAGAGCACCATCTCGCCCATCACACTGTACTGCGCGTGCAGGCGCTCGAAGCGCTCCTTGATGCAGTACAGCAGCGTCGACACGTGCAGGTCGCTGACGTGGAAGAGATCGCTGTCGGTGGCGTCGTAGCTCTCGGCCAGGAAGCCGTGCACTTGGCGCACCGCAATGACGCACGTCTCGTGCGTCTCATTGTTCTCGACCGTCGCCTTGTCGCCGTCGAGCTGGCGCACAACGCCGCGCAGCCAGCCACGCTTCGCGTCATTGTAGTACACCTGCTGGTTGACTGTCAGCCGCTCCTGCTGCTGCGCCTGCGCCTGCGCCTGCTCCGCCGGCCGCTTCATCGTCACCGTCGCCACACGCGTGTGTGTATATGTTTGTATGTATGTATGTGTGTGTGTAGACGCGTATATATATATGTGAACCGTGCGTGTAGGGAACACGAATGGTGACAACTAGCGCATACAAGACAAGCAAAAGCAAAGTCACACACATGCACACGTACACAGCACATGCATGCCACTTGTGCATGACGCGACGCGCGTACCACATTACACGCGCATGTGCGCAGTACCGCCGGTGGTGGCGTCGTGCTGTACGCGTCGCACATAGGGTGCGTCAGCGGCGGCGTCGTGTGCGACGCGGTCGCGCATCGCCTGCGCCCACGTCGCCGTCGCCGCGGGCGACTCGCTCTGCTTCGCCGCCAGCGCATCGCGCGCGCGGGCAAGGCGCAGCCGCGCGGGCGACGCCACCGGCAGCCGCAACGCCCGCGTGCGCACCGCCGCCACCTCCTCGGCGCTCGGCAGCGCGACGGGCTCGCTGAATGCACACCGCCGCTGTGCCTGCTGCGCGGCCGTCACGGCGGGCATCTGCTGCTGTGCATAGTAGGCGTCTTCGTCGTTGCGCAGGGCGCGCTCCTCGCTGTGCTGCGCAATGGCAGCCTGCAGCCGCGTCTCGAAGAGCTGCTGCGCGGCTGCGTCGAGCGCCTCCTCGGCCTCGGCCAGCTCGTCGGGTGTGATGAAGACAAAGGGCACGGCCACAAGCAGCACAACGGCCTGCCGCGACGCCTGCAAGCGCGCGCTGTCGTCGTCCGCATCGTGCTGCTGTTGCTGCTGTTGCGTAGCACTGTCCCTGTCGCCCTCACTGCCACCGTCACCTTCGCCGTAACGCGTGCGACGGCGTTGCAGCAGCGCATTCGTGCGCACGCGGTCGGCGTCACTGGCGTACACGCCGCGTCGCTGGCCCGTGCCGTGCTGCGGTGTTAGCAGGCGCAGCAGCGCACACGGTCCGCGCGGGCTGTGCGCCACGTTCACCGGCGGATTGACAATGCAGACGAGCTCGTACGGCGTGTCCGCGTGCACTGCCGCGGCCGTCACGACAAACGTGCTGCCGTGGCGCAGCAGCTGCGGCGCGAGTGCCTCGCTGCGCCGCAGCATTGCCTCGAGCAGCTGCAGGTCATGCCAGTCGCGCAGCTGCCGCGCCGGGGCATTGACGTACACGTGGCGGCCCACCGTGAAGCTGCGCAGCGACTCGAGTGCGCGCAGTGGCGCCGAAAAGTGCAGCACGGTCGTGTCGACGGTGTAGTTGTCCTCGTGCACTGTAGTGTTGTTCTTGTTGCTGTTACTGTCTGCTGTTGCCGACAAGGCGGGCTCGTACGCCTCGACGCGTGCCAGCTTCGTCGCGCGCGCGTCCTCGCCCTCTGCTGCTGCTGTTGTTGTCGTCGTCAGGCCACCGGCAAACACACGCACCAGTGTGCACGACACCATGACGCAGTCGGCCGCCGCCGGGTCAAGGCCCTCGACACGGACGACCTTGTCCGACACGGCCGTCGTCGCGTCGTGCTCTTGCTCGCTGTGCGTGCCGTCGTACGTGGCGGGCTGTGCCAGATACATCATACTACCCACGAGCGTCTGCGCGTAGGCGACGTCGTCAGCCTCGCCGCCGCCGCCGCTGCTCGTCATCGTTGTCACGAGTGCCGTCGAGCCCATCGCTGTCGCCGTCGGCGCCGCGTGGCGGTCGCGCTTGCCGTCCGTCAGCAGCAATAACTGCTGCTGCTGCTGTGACGACGACGACGACGCTGCCGCGGCTGCGCTGCTTGTCAGTGCGCGTATGAGGCGCAGGCCACCATCGGCGACGAGGACATGCTGCCCATCCGGCAGGCGCACAAGGTTGCGTAGCTCGCTGCGGTCCATGACGTCAACGTGGCTGCTCACATATGTGCCATAGGCGCCCGTCATCGCCGTCGCAAACGCCACAGGATCGCCGCTCAGGTCAACAAAGCGCACGCCCGGGAAGTCCTCCTCGGCGAGCAGCGGCGGCACACACTTACTCGCGTCCACTATCTCAACACGCACGCCCGGCGTGTACAGGCCGCTGGCGGCGGCTTTGCGCTGCTGATGCACGCTGCGCTCAAGCGCGACGCGCAGTTGTCGTCGCTGCACCTCGGCACGACAAAGCACCTCGCCGAGCAGCTGCGCACGCAGCTCCTTGGCAAGACGCGTGCAGGCGGGGCAGATGAGGGTGCGGTGTGCGTGCGTGTGCTGCTGCGCAGCCGCATCCGCGCAACGCACGCGCATCGCGCCGAGGCAACGCGCACACTCGGTGGTGTACTCGACCACGCACGGCAGCGCCGCGTCGGCGCAGACGCCGCGAAAGATGTGGTGTACTGTGCCGTAGATGGGCTGCAGCGTCGCCTTGTCCAGCCCGAGCACCTCCTCGTGCGAGCACGGCAGCTCGCGCTCAATGACCTCGTAGCAATTGCAGCGGCTGGCGCACGTGAGCAGGCAAGCGTGGCCGCAGCACGGCAGCACACGGCCGCACGCGTAGGGGCAGTCGGTGTGGTTGTGTGCCTGCGCCTGTGCCGGCTGCGTGGCATGGCAGACCGCCTCGCAGACGTGCTCGTCGCGTGCACACTCGTAGTGGCGCAAGCACAGCCGTCTGCACTGCGACACAATGCTCGTCAGTCCATACTCGAGCTGCCGCTGCTGTACGTGCTGCCCGCAACACAGCGGCAGACTTGCGCCGACGAGTGACGGCAGCACGTGCACCTCGCTGGCACGCGCAACCGCAGCAAGGGCACTGCTGCTGCTGCTGCTGCTGCTGTACGACACCGGGGGCTGCTCCTCGCGCAACTTGCTCAGCACAAGACGCCACTGCGGCCAGCGCGCCGTCAGCGCACTCGCCAGCCAGCCAGCGTCGGCGCACAGCACCAGTGCGCGCTGTGCGGCTGCGGCTGCGGCGGCCATGTACGCCTCCTGCGCCACACCCTCGCCGACCGCCGCAAGACGCGGCGGCAGCCCGAGCACATAAATGACAACGTCGAAGCTGTAGTGCCGCCGGTCGCGTGCGTTCATTGCCGTCAGCTCGTGGTGCGCCAAGACGACTGGCAGTTGCTGCTGCGCCTCCGTGTCACTGCGCGTTGCCGTTGTTCTTGTCTGGCCATCGTCCTTCTTGTCGACGCCACCGCCGTCGTTGCTGCTGCTGCTGCTGTCGCCGTCGTCGCGCTGCTTGTGCAGGCGCTGCGCCAGACTCGCCTTGTACGCGGCCTTCCATGGCAGTGGCAGCATCACCGCCACCTGCGTCGCCTCCGCGCCGTTGCGCAGCAGCCACTCGAGCAGGTGCGTCGTCTTTGTCAGCGCCTTGCGCTGCTCGTCGCTTGCGCCGTCGTCGCTGCTGCCGCTGCTTGTGTGATGTGTCCACAGCCACAGCGGTGACTGCAGCCCGAGTGCGTAGCAGCGCTGCCGCGACTCGGCCGCACCACGCGCGTAGAAGAAGCGTGTGATGAGGTGCTCCACCTCGGCCACCAGGCTGTTCGACGACGACGACGACGATGCGGTCATGTCTATGTGTTGTTGTCGTTGTGATCGCTACGTCATTACACACACACACACACACGCAAACACACATAGAGAGCGAGAAGAGAGGTACATGAGCAAGCGGTGACAAGCGCAGCAACAACATGCACAAAAGCACATGTACGAACACATTACGCTGTCCTTGTCGCACAAACAGACAGACAGACATACATGCATGTGTATGTGCACGCGTACATCGACTTATTGTTATGACGTGTAGCCTCGCAGCGCTTGTGTCTTTGTTTTATATATACACACATACAGACACGTATAAACACACACACACATACACACACATTCCTCACTCGCGCACACTACGAGTACTTGTAGATGAGCGAGAAGATCATCGCGACGAGAATGACAACGAGCATGACGACGTCAACGACGAGAAAGAGGTAGCTCTCCTTCTCAAACTTGCCAATCTCGCGCCACAGATTCGTTGCGTCGACGTAGACGTTGCCGCGGCGCACGCGCCACACCGTGTACAGCAGACAAAACGTAAAGCACCCTGTCGCGACGTAGCTGCCCATGAACACGCCCTCGCACACTTGCAAGATGCGCAGGGCAATGTAGCCGTCCATGACCGGGTTGCACGCCCGCTCGCACTCCATCGCGCTCACGGTGCGATCGCTATAGTCGTTCAGGTTGAACGCGTAGAGCAGCGTGAAGATGAGCTGCACGAGCTGCACAATGAGTGCAGCCACCCAGCCGCTGATGAAGTGCAACATCGAGCAGCCAAACGCGATGGCGCCGAGGACGTAGACGAAGAGAAACAAGTACGCACGCTTGCGCTCGGTGCTCGAGTGGTTGCGTGGGCGACGCAGCGTGTCAATGACATCGCGCTGACTCTCAATGAAGCGCATCTTGTCTGTGTCCGCGTCTGTCTGTGTCTGTGTGTTTGTTTGTCAGTATCTCTCTCTGTGTGTGTGTGTAAAGACGAAAGTTGTCGCTGCTGTGACAACACAAGGCAAGTGACAAGCACATGCGAGCAGTCAGTCAACGACCGCAACAACAACAACAAACATTGACGGCATGTGTGTTTGTGTTTGTCACAGACTGTATGCCCACCACGTCACACTACGCGCAGCCACGGCGAGCATCTTGTAGCGCGGGTTGACGGCGAGTGCCACGGGCACATCGCTGTCCTTCGACTGCAGCTCGTACAGCAACGTACCAGACTGCGGCTGCTGTTGCGCTTGCCGCGGTGGTGACGCACTTGCGCAGCCCGCGTAGACGAGCAGATGTCGTCCGCCCACCATCGACGACGTCGGCTGCGCAATGGGCGAGGCCGTGACATGCGGTGTCATGTACTGCGCCGCCACCGCGTCGCCGGCGCCGACAAAGTGACGCGTGACGTCATCATGAAAGTAATTGCACACCACCTGCGCAGTGTGCTGCTGCTGCTGCTCTTGTTGTTGTTGTTGCTGCCCTTGTTGTTGCCAGTTGCACACGAGTGCCTCGCCGTGTGACGAGGTCAGCAGCAGGTGTGCGCTGTCGGCGCTCACATCGACGCCTTTGCAGCGCACTGCGTAGCTATTGTTGCTGCTGTTGTTGCTGCTGTGGTGAAAGAGGTCGCGCGTGCGTATGCGACACAGCGCCTCGGCAAACAGCTTGCGACGATCGAGCACCGTGACGGCGTCATCGTCGCCGACGACGAGGGTGTTGCCGTCTGGTGCAAAGCGCACGCACGCGTGGGCGGGGCCGACAATCGCGCGCGCGCCCGACGCCGCCACCGCGCCCGCGATGAGCGGGTGGAAGAGCGCCAGACGCCCGTCACTCGCGACGACTGCGGCGAGCACATCACTGCACGGGCACTGCGCCACGGTGCTATACACGGGCATGTTCGCCATCGGCAGCAGCTCCGCGCCGGCCGCGTCGTCGACATACGCGAGCGCCGCCACAAACTGCGCCGTTGTCAGATCGAGCAGGTGCAGGTGCCCATCGAGGGGGTGCCGCGGCGCCACGCACACGACGCGGCTTGACTGTGTGAAGCGAACACAGTGCACGCCAAAGGCCTCACACGTCACCGTGTCGGTGTGTGCGAGGGCGGCGACGTCGATGACGCGCAGAGCATCATCGCCGTGTGCCGAGACAAAGTGCAAACCGTCTACGCTAAAGTCAACTGCGGTTGGCTTTGGCTCATTGATGGCTGTGTAGAAGACGGAGGCAACTTCGATCGGCGCCGCTGCTGCTGCTGTTGTTGTCGTTGTCGTCTCACTGCCAACACCCTGCATGGGGTGCAAAGAGGACACGCCGCCACCTTGCACGCGCTATACACACATACAAAAGAGAGAAACATAGCACGTCACAGTTGCCCCAGCACACACGCTCGCGACAATGTACACATTACACAACGCACAGACACACACACAGACAGACCGTATGTGTCATGTTACTCGTACTTTACGCTGCGCCTCACTCTTCTCTTGCGTCAATGTGCGCACGTGTGTAGCGACGGCGTGTTGTCGCCCTCGTCTTCACCACCGCCGTCGTCGTCGTCGGCGCTGCAAAGCGGCAGGCCAAGCGTCAGCAGCGTCAGTGGCTGCAATGTGCGCGTGCGTGGCTGCGACAGCAGACTGCTCGCACGCAGCGCCGCCGTCGACGCGCCGTCGCACGTCATCTCGGCGGCGGCAGACGACGACGTCACGCGCACCACCTCGCACTGCGTGCGCGCCGCGTGCGCGTGCAACTCTGCGGCGCCGCGCGTCAGCAGCGCATCCGCGTGTGGCGTGTTCATCCAGTAGCCAATCAGCGGGTCGCAGTACAGCGTCGCGAGGAGGTGCTTGTGCTCGGCGTGCGCGAGAACGTGGCGCACACGCAACAGCGCACGCACCACGTACAGACGACCGAGCAGCATGCGCGCGCCCACACACGCCATCGCGCGCTGCACCAGCGCAAAGTGTCGGTGTAGCGGGTAGACGAGCACGCGGCGCGCAAACGTCACACACGCGTCGTACACCGTCTCGGCGACGTCAAGGTAGCTGAGCGCGCTGCTCAGCGTGCACACATTCCACAGCGACTCGCTGCAACCGCCGCCCTCCGTGACGAGGTCGTCATACGCCTCGGCAAGCAGCAGGTCGACCGTCAGCGCCAGCGTCGTCGACGCGCACGGCGCACAAAGCATGCGTGGCAGCGGCAGCTGCGCGAGCGTCGCCGCCTCGTCGGCGCGCAACGTCAGCGCTGGTCGATGACGTGGCACAGCGAGCCGCAGCTTCGCTGCTGACAATGTCGTTGCCGTTGTCGTGTTGTCAGCTGCACACGTCGACGCGGTCGTCATCGTCGTCTGCTGCGTGTCCGCAACAGCCGCGTCATTGCCGCCGTCGCCGTCGATCGTCGTGCACGACGGCGGCGCCGCAGCTGTGCTGCTTGTTGTTGTTGTGACTGGCAGCGGTGGTGGCGGTGTAAACTGACCGACATTGCCGCACCACACCTCGACAGGTGTGCCACGCTGCTGTTGCGGCACCCGCAACGGCACCGCCTCCTCCTCGTCGGCGTCGTCAGTGTGCTGTACAGCTGTCACGTCAGCCACCGTGTCATGGGCGCCGCCGCCGCCATCATCGTCCTGCTGCTGTTGTTGCGTACTCGGCGCTGTTGCCGTTGCCGCCGCCACGACAACGTCAGCGCGCAGTGCACGTTGCAGGTCGTACATGTGTGTCGGCACGTAGCGCAACAGCCGCGCCACCTCGCCGTCGGCGTCCTCGAAGGCGACGAGGACGGCTTCCTCGTCAAAGTCGATCTGCTCACGTTGTATGCGCAGTGTGCGGCGTGCCGTGGCGCTCGTGTGCTCCGGATCAGGCAGCGCAATCATCTCTCGCACAAGGTCCGCGTCGAGCTTGGCAAACAAGCCGGTAAAGAGGTTAGCAAAGCCGTACGACACCGACGTCGCCGCGCCGCCGTCGTCGTCCTTGTCGTCGCCACCGCCACCGTTGTCTGCCACTGACGTCAACGTCTGCACATACTCCGTCTCCTCCTCATCCTCTTCGCCATCACCGTCGTCTTGCGCCTTGTCGTTGTCGTTGCTGTTGTAGCTGCTGCTCAGCACCTGCACGAGCTGCGTGCGCTGCTTGTCCGTCGCGAGCAAAAACGCAGGATTGTCGAGGTGCGCAAAGGCTTGTCCGGCGTTTGCCTTGGGTAAATACACGACAAGCGTGTTGCTCTCCACATCATACGTCGCCCGCTCACCCTTGTCCTCGGTCAGCGGCTCGGTGAACTTCAGTCGCAGATAGTACGGCTTGCACGCAAAGGTAAACTGGCAGTTGCTGATGTCGAAGAGCGCGTCCGTCACCTTGCACAGCGCCGACAAGACGATGCGCACACGCACAAACGCGTCGTCCTGGTCACACGTGAATGCTGGCAGCAACATGGTCGGCGCCGTACACAAAACGCACAGACACGTCAGCTGGTGCTGCTCTTGTGTGCATGTGTGTGTGTGTATGTGTGTGCGAGTGTATGTGCAAGAGCGTCACATACACAAATGTGCATACAGCAAGATCACATGTGTTTGTGTGTGTGTGTGCGCTTATGTAGCTCATGTGACTTATGTGCACACAGTGCTGCCGTGCAACGCAAACAAACACAGTCGCCCGTCGCCTCCGCCACAACCACCACCACGCGCGTCACGCGCGCAATGACGCCAGTTCCTTTTCGGCTGCTGCATTCCGCTGCTGCGGTGACAGCTGCACCGCAGCGTCAAAGTCGGCCACAGCGGCGTCAATGTTGCCGAGTGCACGGCTGGCGAGGCCGCGGCGATACAGCACCTTGACCAGCAGCTCGCCCGACAAGGGCGGCACACTATCTTGCAACAGCACCGTCGCCACATGACTGGCTGCCGCATACTCGTGCTGCTTGATGAGCGTCATGACGACATTGGCCCGGATCACCTGACTCGCACTCACCGCAAGCGCGTTGCCGCTGCCGAGCACGTCGACAACGTCAAGGCAGTCCTGGTAGCGCGCAAGTGCGTCATCGTAGCGGCCGTGCTGAAACGCCGTGTTGGCCTCCGTCTTGAGTGACTGCAGCAGCTGCAAGGCCTTGTCCACTTCGCTTGTTGGCAACGGCTCGTCTACAGGCGCCGCCTTCGCAGCGGCTGCTGCTGCTGCTGATGGGGCGTGCGTCGTCGCTGCAGATGCAGCGGCAAGCGTGCGTTTGCGCGCACGCAGCACGGCAGCTGCCGCCATGCAAGCGCCGGCGCAAGCCGCGATCGCCGCTGCCGCGCCTGCTGCATACCACGCAATGCGGTGACGTGACGTCAGCTGTGCTGCCATGTGCGCATGCGCAAACACACACACAGATGCACAACCGTCTACAAAACAACGCACGACAAGCATACAGTGACAAACACGCGCACAAACGTACAAACAAGCATGCACTTCTCGAGCGCGTACAATACACATCTAGCAAGTCACAAAGGTCTATACACACGCGCACACGGTGTCACAGCTGCGCACGCTACGTCTACAACAACAACAACACGCGACTGACATACGCGACGCCGTGAATGCAGCGCTCTGTAAACTCACTTTCACCTTCACACACACGCAAGCGCACAAGCTCGTTACGAAGTGCGTGGTCGCTTGAACAACAACACATGCGGCTCGGGCTTGTGTATCATGTAATGCACCCACCCCTGGGACTGCTGCACCCCGAGCTGCCTCCACTCCAACTCCGACATAAGCCGCGACCGCGGCACAAGCTTGGCCAAGTCCTTCGGCAAAATGACGTGACGATACTCGTACGTGTCGTCATAATACTTGTCACTGTACAAGATCTTGCACTGCAACTTCTTTATAATAACGGCAGCCTCGGCCTGGCTCTTCGCGTCCAGAGTAAAGTAGTCACTTTCGACGCGAGACGGCATGGCGCAGCAGACAACTTCACGCGACAACAAGACGGCAACAAACAACACGCCAGAGCGAGACACAACAACAACTACAACGACGGCGTGCAGTGCGTACTACAAAACGCATATACATCGGCACACAAACACGAGCCACACGCACAGCAGACAATAAAAAAGGGCAACACACAATGGCATACAAACAAAACACAAAAACACGTGTCGTACAACCGATAGAGCTACACATACATGCGTGTGTGTGCATGTGCGTATGCCATACCGCAGAATACAACAAAAAACACTCATTAACAAACCGGTACAAAACAAGATACAGAAAAAGACAAAACCGAAGCTGTCTAGCCCTACACGCACCACGTTGACATGCGTCACCCGCCGCCGTTGCTACTGTCGCCGTTTGTGTATAAAGCGAAGCGCACCACACATCAGCAATCTATAGTGTGGCCGATGCTGGTGCGACGCACGACAGCTAGCAAACGACGTCGCATAGCACGTGCGTGTGTGTGTGCATGCGGAAGGTGTATGTTTCGTGCGGACACGTGTACTTCCCCGACAACACAAGCTGATTGCACTACACATGGTCTCATCGTAGTACAAGCCGTATTACGTACATCTAGTGCCGTCGCAACGTGTATCTTGCTGTGCGCAGGCTCGCACGCCACACGTAGCTATTTGACGCAGTATGTGTATAGACGTAAGCGACGACGCATTTGCTCAACTATATATCCGGCCGCTTTACTGCGACTGCTCAATGTTCTGCTTCGACGCATGCTTGATGCGGCGGTGTGCACTGCCGTGGTGTGAGCGGGTAGCATGGTGCGAACGGCGAGCAGTGCCAGTCTTGCGGCTGTGATGCGAGCGGCTGCCCGAACTCGAGGCACCGTGGTGCGAACGGCGGCGGTGGTGTGAGGCGCTGCCGCTGCTGCTGCTCTTTGCGTGATGTGAACGGCGTCGGTGCGTGCCGTTGCTGCCGCTCGCGGAGCGCTTGTGGTGCGACGCAGTCAAGCGCCGAGCAGACGCTCCGCTGCCGCTGGAGTGATGACGCCGGCGATGGTGCGTTGTGCTCGCAGCGCGATGTGTGGAGCTGCCATGACCACTCTTTGACGCAGTCGACGCAGCACAGCCCTGCAGAATGACGGCTGCCTGTGCGTTGCGCCGCAGCGCACCAACGGCGACACGGCGCATAGCTGTAGCGACGCGGAACATGCTTTTTGTGTGTGTGTGTGTGTGTGTGTGTGTGTTTTGCTGGTTTGTGAGATTGAGCTGTGCGTGTATGCAGGTAAGCTTGCTGTGCACGTGTACGCGAGTTGTTCTGAGTTGTATGTTTCAGTAGTTTGACCCGACGACGCGGATCACAACGCCACCACGCGTGCAGTCAAGTGTGTGTGTATGTGTGTGACGCAAGACAAATGTGAGGCAAGATTGCGTTGTGTCAATGCATGTAAACACACACACACACACGTATACACGTGTCGCACGCTGCCGTGACGTGTATGCTACATTTGCGTCATGGGATATACGGCGGCACAAGTCATGCATGCTGTGTTTACCATCACTGCACTCCACTGACGACACGTGTGTATTGTGCGACGCACGGCAGCACATGCATGCTTACACATGCACATGTGGCAGCATGCACACAACCCACCAACGCCATGGTGTGACAGTATGTTGTTTTGTTGCCCTTCACGTCCAGCGTGCGCACACACAAGTGGCATCGCGCACCGGTTGTAGTGCAGTGTGGTATAAACAACCTCACGTGTATCGTACGATGCATGTTTCGCTTTTCGTAGCCAACTCACATACACACAACGCCACGGTGTCTTTACCCATTGCATGTCACACTAGCAACTGTGCTGCACGTACATGCGTGTGTGTGCATGTGCGTATGCCATACCGCAGAATACAACAAAACACGCTCATCAACAAACCGGTACAAAACAAGATACAGAAAAAGACAAAACCGAAGCTGTCTAGCCCTACACGCACCACGTTGACATGCGTCACCCGCCGCCGTTGCTACTGTCGCCGTTTGTGTATAAAGCGAAGCGCACCACACATCAGCAATCTATAGTGTGGCCGATGCTGGTGCGCTGTTTCGTCAAGATGTGATTTGTATGCTGTGTCAAAATAATCTTGTAACAATGTGTATGTGTTGTTGTTTACGCCACTGCTGTTATGTAGTGTTGTATTGTACAAGGTATTGTTATTTACAGTTTGATGTGATGTGTTGTATAGTGATGTGAGAGATGCGGACAAGGTTTTATGCTTGTCTTGTGTATGTTGTGCTCTTGTCAGCGCATGTGCTGCGTGTATGCACACTGATGTGTATGTGTTTGCTTTTAGCAGTGCTTGTTTTACGTTAACGTGTCTGCACTGTGCGTCGCAGTGCTGTAGCCAGCCGTGCAATCGGGTTGCGCTTCTTGCCCTGGTTCAGGCGCGGACGACCTGGGCGACGAACGTAGCCGTTGCTCGTTGTGCGTCCTGTACGCGCCCCTGACGAACTCCGCGCGCTTCGGTTGCGGTTGCCTGAGCTGCTGTTGTTGTTGCTGCTGCGATTGTTGTTGCGCGAGGTGGACGACTGCGTGTTGCTGTTGCGCGAGCCGAGCGGGCGACCGGGGCCCTGCTGCGAGCCGCTGCGGTTGCTGTTGCGGTTGTTGTTGTTGCGTGAGGTCGACGACTGCGTGTTGCTGTTGCGCGAGCCGAGCGGGCGGCCAGGACCCTGCTGCGAGCCGCTGCGGTTGCTGTTGCGGTTGTTGTTGTTGCGTGAGGTCGACGACTGCGTGTTGCTGTTGCGCGAGCCGAGCGGGCGGCCAGGGCCTCGCTGCGAGCCGCTGCGGTTGTTGTTGCTCCGCGAGCGCGAGCCTCGTTGCGAGGTGTTGTTGTAGCTACTCTGACTGTAGCCATTGTTGCTGTTGCTGCTGTTACTTTGCGAGCCTCGGTTGTTAGTGTTAGCGTACGGCTCACCCTGAAAGTTGCCGTTGCCAGAATAGTCCGACACATTGGGCTGATTGTGTTGCTGGTTGCCGCCGCCATTGCTGCCGCCGTTGTTGTACCCATAGTTGTTGTCGTAACCGCCACCACTGTTGCTGTAGCCACTGTTGCTGTTGTTGTTGTTGTTGTTGTAGTAGCCACTGTTGCTGTCGATGTTGTTATTGTTGTCGCTCAGCGTGTCGGAGGCAAAAGTCGTGGCAAAGCTGCGTGTATAGAGAGCGCTCGACACACAAGCGTTGCGCCGCAGCGCACCAACGGCGACACGGCGCATAGCTGTAGCGACGCGGAACATGCTTGTTGTATGTGTGTGTGTGTGTGTGTGTGTGTGTGTTTTGCTGGTTTGTGAGATTGAGCTGTGCGTGTATGCAGGTAAGCTTGCTGTGCACGTGTACGTGAGTTGTTCTGAGTTGTATGTTTCAGTAGTTTGACCCGACGACGCGGATCACAACGCCACCACGCGTGCAGTCAAGTGTGTGTGTATGTGTGTGACGCAAGACAAATGTGAGGCAAGATTGCGTTGTGTCAATGCATGTAAACACACACACACACATATACACGTGTCGCACGCTGCCGTGACGTGTATGCTACATTTGCGTCATGGGATATACGGCGGCACAAGTCATGCATGCTGCGTTTTACCATCCTCGCACGTTGTTTTTGCTCATTGCGCACGCT
Source organism: Trypanosomatidae sp. Fi-14 (assembly GCA_023091115.2). Classification (NCBI taxonomy): domain Eukaryota; phylum Euglenozoa; class Kinetoplastea; order Trypanosomatida; family Trypanosomatidae; species Trypanosomatidae sp. Fi-14. The sequence continues at coordinate 97,636 of JAKVQF020000950.1, read as the reverse complement.
GTCACATGTGTACATACATATTAGTGATACACGTACAAGTACACGTACACACAGTTTGTCACAACACACACATGTTGTAGCCTACAAATTACACACATCTTTCCTCCTCCTTTGTTTGCTTGGCATGTGCTTTGCCTTTGTGTTGCCCCCATGCCATGCTTGTTTGTTGTGCGCTACACGAGTGTTTACTTTACGTCACCGACGTGTGCGTGCGATGCGTCACACGCACTTGTCGTTTTTTGCCGCATTTCTGTCGTTTTTGCCCCTCACTCTCTCTCTCTCTCTGTGTGTGTGTGTGTGCATGCTTGTGCGTCTATGTTGCGCTAGCGCACTGCCCTACCGTATCTCGCACATGTGAATTTGTGTGTGTGTGTGTGTGCATGTACATTACCACCTCACTCATTGTTACGCCAGCGAGCTTGCCTGAGCACTTTGCTTGCTCGCGTTCTTCACGACACTGCGTGCGCTTGCCTTGTGCCCCTCCGTCGCCTTTGTCAGCAGCTTCGCGTCGAGCTTGCCGTTCTTCTTGAACGCGCTCCACAACTGCGCAACGGTGCGTTGACGCTTCTTGTTCGACAGGTGCTTCAGACGAGGCGCATAAGTGCGCTGGAACTGATTGTAGGCGTCGAGGGCCGGATACGAGCTGCGCTCGGCGCGACGCTTCAGACTGCGCATCGCGCTCGCATCGAGCTTCTTGTACAACGCCGACGCAAACTGCTGCGGGTTGCCCTTCCCCTTCAGCTTGCCGAGCTTCGCCAGGTCGTGCAGGAAGATGGAGAAGGCGCTGACGCGCAGACGGGTGACGCTGCAGCGAAGCATTGCGTGCCGGTTCGCAGAAAAACACTCTGTTTCGTATACGTAAGTAAGAACGTGTGACGCTGTGTGTGTGTGTGTTTGTGTTTGTGTGCGTAGTGAGTAAGCGTGACAACCTTATTGACATGACAAATAAAGCGCAACATGTTGTGTGCACAGTCAACGCAGACAACGTGTGCTGCCTCTGTATGCGTGACACACGCACACAGCGACGAAACTGCAACGTCAACAAAGAAAAGAGATGAACGTGCACAAATGCACCGTGGTACACACACACATACACACACACCTCTATATATACACTGCTGGTGCTACACCGCTTGCACAAGCTGCGCTGTCGTGCGCGTGTGTGTTGTTTATTGGCAGTGTGCCGAACTTGTGCAACGCGAGCATGCGTGTGCAGCTTCCTCGCGCTGACGCATGTATATATATATGTGTGCGTGTGTGTATATTTATGTGTGTGTGCGCTGTCAGCAGCCATGTACACACACACGCACACACACACACACACGCCCCACCACCACACGCAACGGTGACGTTGTGCCACCGCACTTTATGTGTGTGTGACGCATGACATTTGCAGAAAACAACGCATAAAACAAAAGCGAAACATGCGTAAACATGCACGTATACATGTGTACTTGCGCATGTATACGTTCCTGGTCGTGTAGTGACAACCGTCTATAGAAGCGACGACCTTGTCCTCGTCGCGGCACGTCGTCGTGTATCGCTACACAAGACAGCAACTTGTGTCCGTGTACGTTCTTCGGGTATGTGTATACATACATACACATGAGCTCCACATGCATATTGGCTATGCGCATGTCAAGGGTGCGTGTATGGCTGTGTATGTATATGTATATGTGAGTGTGCGTGTGCGTGTGTGTGTGTGTATACACGGCGCACAGAGGCAGTCAACAAACGAGCGAGCGAGCAAGTTAGCACGCGCTGCCCATTGTCGTCACCGCGGTGTGTATATGTTCTTGTCTGCACCACATACCACACGTATGCACGCCTGCGTATGTGTGTGCGTGCACTCGCATGTATGCGTATGTGTGTGTGTGCGCGCATGTATAGCTGCACAGGCAAACGCTAACGTGGCGAGCGCTTGTTCGACGACGACGACGATGGCTTGCCCAACTTGCTGCTGCTGCCGCTGCTGCTGCGGCCAACGCCCTTGTTGCCGTACGTCGTCGATGACTTGATTGCTGTCTTTATCTTGCTCAGTGCCGACTTGCCATAACTGCCAGACGATGACTTGCCAGACTTGCTGCTGCTGCTGCTGTTGTACTTGTCGCTGTACTTGTTGTTGTTGTACGACGACGAGGGCGACTTGCTGCTGCTGCTGCTGCTGCTGCCGTACTTGTCGCTGTACTTGTTGTTGTTGTACGACGACGAGGGCGACTTGCTGCCACTGCCATAGCCTGACTTGTCACCATAGTTCTCGTACGACGTTGTCTTGCCCGATTTGCTGGCGCTGCCATAGCCCGCCTTGTCGCTGTACTTGTTGTTATTGTTGTACGACGACGACGACGACGACTGCGACGTCTTGCCGGCTGAAGTCAGCTTGCTCATGGCACTCTTGCTTGTGCTGTTGCTGTAGGTGTTGCCGTACGCAGTTGACGGCGAAGCCGAGCCCGTGCCGTACTTGCCGCCACTGCCCGACTTCTTGTCACTTGGCAAGTTGCGCGTCACATCTTGCTTGCTGCCTGTGCCGCTGTATGTACGTATGCCAGGTACACCACTGCTGCTGCTCACAGCACCCGACTTGCTCGACAGACCGCCATACGACGACGAGGACGAGGACGACGAGCCACTCTTGCCACTCTTGCTCTTGTAGTCCTTGCCGCTGCTGCCGCTGCTGCTGCTGCTCTTGTTGTTGTTGCCGTACGACGATGACGTCTTGCCAGTCGACGACGTTGTCGGCGCAGTGCGTCCGTCAGACTTGCTTGTTGACGTGCCATAGCCAGAGTAGCCGCCCGTCGCCTTCGCCAGGCACAAGTGCGTCGATGCCACGGCACCGCGCAACACACACGAAGCACGCAGCATTCTTCGCCTTCTTGTTGTGGCTGCACAGAGAAAAAACACACACTTGAGGCCGAGTAGACAACGTTGCAGACTGCCAGCGTCGAGAGGTGCACAAGACACAACGGCAAGGTGCGCGCACACTGAAACAAAAGGACAACTACAACAACAAATGATGTGCATACACAACAGTACACACACACACACACACATTTACTGCATGCATGTTATTGCCAGCATGCTCGCACTACTTGCGACATCACTGTCATCATCATCATCTTCTAGTATACATCCCACTCACACGCTCACACAGACTGCGCGCACACACGCACGCACGCTAGTGCTTGCTCGGCTTCTTGCGCTTCTTGTCACCGCGCCGCCGTATCTCAGGCACCGCCGCCGCCGCCGCCGCGTCGTCCGCGTCATCGTCGGCGTCGTCACCGCCGCCTACCTCATGAGGAACGCCGCTGTCGCCGTCGACAACCGCCGCAGCCGCCGCCGCAGCAGCTGCACCACCCGCTCGTCGCGCGCGCACACGCCGCACGCGGAGGACGTCACGCGGCACGAGGGCGTGTGTGCTTTGCAGCTGCTCCAGCACCGACACCAAGTGCGACAGCGCCTCACACGCCGACGGCGCGTTGAGGCCACCCACGTCGACAAAGTGCGCGCCCACGCCAAGAGCGAGCTCGACGAGCGCGCACGCATCGCGGCCGGTGTGTGCGCACGACAACCCGAGCCCACCGCCGTGTGCGCTGACGTGGCGTGCTAGCGCCACGAGTGCGCTCACACTGCCCACACGGACAGGGTCGACGGTGAAGTGCATCGCCAGGCCACGACGCACACCACGCTGCACGCAGGCGACAGTGGCGTTGCTCGCTGCTGCTGTTGTTGCCTTGTCGTCGTCGTCATTGTCGTCGTCATTGTCTGCAGTCAACTCGTCGCCGTGACGACGCACGCGATGCGAGACGACGACGCGGTCGCCAATGGCGCGCTGTAGTCGCCGCACACTGAACGCGTCGTCCTCGTCCTCGTCTTCTTCTTCGTCATCGTTGTCGTCCTTGCCGTTGCTGCCGCTGTCCGCGTGCTCTGCGCGTTCGCTGCTGTGTGTTACACGACCATGCTGTGCCGCATGCGTGTTCTCGACAAACGCAAACACGCCCTCACTCGCGGCCATCTGCTGCTTGACATACTCGGTCAGTTGCGCACCCGTGATGTCGGGGTCACCGGGAAAGAGCGCGTACAGCGTCGTCGTCCGGCTGCCGCTATTGCTGTTGCTGTTGTTGCTCGCCTGCTGCTGCTGCTGTTGCTGTTGCTGCGAGGCTGCCGAGGAGGCAGTGCGCGATGCCTTGCCGCCGTTGGCTGCTTTGCTCGCCTTGTTGGCCGTTGTGTGCGCACCCGCCGCGGTGGCCTGCTCGGGTGTCGCGCGCATCGCCGCCGCTGCCGCCGTCGCTGCCGTCGCTGCCGTTGTCACGGTGACCACGGGGCAGTCAATGCGCACGCCGAGCAGCACGTCCTTGCCGAGCGCCAGGCCCGCCTCGCGCAGCACCTCGCTGCACACTTGCACAGCGTCACTGATGTTCTCGAGCGCATCGTAGACAAACGCACCATCGCCGCGCACGGCACACTCGGGGTGTCGTGTCGCGAAGAGGCGGTAGGCGGCGAGCAAGCGTGACAGCGTGTCGGCTGTCAAGCCGCCCGCGAGTGCACACGTGCCATGGCTGCTGCTGCTGCCGTCGTCCTTGTCGCCATTGCTGTTGCTCTTGCGTGCGTGGTCAGTGCCGTTGCCCTGACTGCTCTTGTTGTTGTTGTTGGCACCTGCAGCAGTGTGGTTGGTGCTGCGCGCGTCACCGTCGCCATCGCGTGTGACCGAGGCAACGCTTGCGCGATGTGTGGCTGTGGCACTCGCACGCTGCCTGCCTTTGCTCGTCGTTACTGCCGCCGTTGTGGCCATTGTCGTCGTCGTCGTCGCCGCCGTCGACGAGGACGCGTGTGCCGTCGGCACGAGAAAGATGGTGTGCACGCAGACGGTGCCCGGCGGGGTGGCGTACACCGCAGCTGCGCTGTTCGCAGCACCGCTGCTGCCGCCGCTGCTGCCCTCACCACCGCCTGTCGCTGCTGCACCTGCTGCCGCTGCTGCCGTTGTCGTCGTTGCATTGTACGCAGATGCGGACGTGGCAAACGCGCGACCGAAGAAGGGCAGCAGCACCTGTGGTGGTGCGTACGACAGCGTCGCATGTGCACCCGGCGCGCCTGTCGTCATCGCTTTGCCGCCGTCGCGTCGTGTCGTGTGCGTCTGCGCCTTGCCATGGCTGCTGTTGTCGTCATCGCCGTCGTCGCCGCACTGCAGGTAGAGCGCGCGGTAGTAGTGGTGCAGCGACACACGACGTGCGCGTGCAGCCGCGCGTGACGCGGCGAGGCTGAGTGCGAAGCACAGCGCAAGCGGCACGCGCGGCTGCGGTGGCGACGCCGCGGCTGCTGTGGCGGCCGTGACATTGTCGTGCCACGCCTGCGCGAGGGTGCTGTCCCAGCGCTGCTGCTCGCACACGCCAACACGCAACAGCGCCGGCACAACGTGCTGCTGCACATATGCGCACACCGCCGCCGATGTGCGGTGCACCGCACTCACCTCGCCGGCCCCGCAGTCGTCTGTGCTGTCCTTGTACACATTGCAGCTGTTGCTGTTGCTGCTGTGCCGCGGCACGGCGTCGTCGACCTCGTCATCGTACAGCGCGTGTGCCTCGCCCTCTGCCAGCGTGCACAGCCGCACGCGCACCGCGTAGCCAGCCCCGCGTTGTGTGAGCACAGGGCAGCACGTCAGCGCATCGACCGCGTCGCCGCGTGTGACGGTGGCGAAGTATATCGCCAGATACTCGCTCGGCTGCTGCACCCGCGCCGCCACACACGCACGCGCGGCGTCGGTCAGCACCTCGGACAAGCGGTGCTCCTCGTCGTACTGCTGCCATGACACGAGCGGCATGTTGACTGCACGCACACACAGGCACACACACACACACACAGTCACTAACAGGCACAAACGGCGACTACACACGACAAGGTCAGCAACAAGCAGACAGACAAACATATGTGTGTGCGCACAAACACTTGTGCAACCGACGCCACACGCGAACATATGCACACATGTGTATGCATGCCTCATGTTGTGTGTTTGTGTGTGTGTGTGTGTATGCGTGTGTGCGTGCGTGTGCGTTAGTGCGGTGGTGCAAGATGTGTGCGCACCTGTGCGGCAAAGCGTTGCGTGCGCTCCTCATTTACGGCAAACAACACATTGGCGTGTGTCAGCAGCGTACACAGCAGCGTGCGCCACGCACTTGCGCCCACCGCACACGCGTCCTCGTCGAGTAGCCAACGCCCGTCGTGGCTGAGCAGCGGCACGTCAAACGACAGCGCCGAGGTCACGCAGCACACGACACGCCGCGGCACACACGCGGACATCTGCTGCTGTTGCTCTTGCTGTTGCTTCCGTGCGCGTGCGCTCGCATGTGGGAGTGCGTACGGCGAGCAGGCGCGTATGCTGCTACGCACTTGTCCCGCGGCGCTCGCGCACTGCAGCAGCTGCACGGCCGCGTCCACATCGGCGCACAGCACGTGCACAATCATGGGCTCGAACTTGATCTGCAGCAGCTCCTTGTCACAGTACACAACACTCGCCGGCCTGTTCGCATCCGCGACGACACCCATCTCGACCGTCTGCTCGCGCCCGTCGCTACCGCGCTCGCTGTTGTTGTTGTTGTTGTTGTTGTTGTGTGTGTCTGTGTGACGTGGCAGTGCCGCGATGCGGCGCAATGCAGGCAGCAGCTGTGTGTCGACCGTGTGCGCAACATCTGGCAGCGGCTCGTGCGACTCGTAGACGATGCCGAGGCCCGCACTACCCCGCTTGCGACGTCGCAGCGCATCGTCGCCGTCACTGTCCTTCGTGACGTCAGCAACAGCAGCAGCGGCGGCGGTAGTGTTGTTGCTGCCACTGCCGTGCGGCAGGGCAGATGCACCTGCTGTCGTCGGCATCGCCGTCGTGGCCGCCGTTGCCTTGTGAAAGAGTGACACACGACCCGAGCACGAGCTCGTCGTCACGTAGCGCTCCGCCGTATGCTCGTTCAGCAGCGACACGACGTCTGCGATGCGTACGTCGATGCGGCCGGCGAGGCTCTTGTCGTTGCGGCCGTGACGCAGATTGTCGAGAATGCGTGCACGCTCTGCCGCAAACGGCGTCACCGTACTCGACAATGACGACGCTGCTGCTGCACATGCACAACGCAGCGTCGCGTGCATGACGTGTGCACGTGTGTGTGTGCGCGTGTCCTAGTACAATGCATACAAGCAGCATAGCGCCATGTGTGTATGTGCGTTAGTGCATCAGAGTGCACACACACACACACGCACGCATGCACAAACATAGCAAAGACGTTGCGATAGATGACGCGGTCACGTGCGCAGTGGGTGCGCCGGCGCCGCTGCCGTCGATGTGGCGCTTGCCTCGACTGGCCGCATGAGCTCGACGCCGCATGTGCGTCGCTCTACATAGTAGCCATTCAGCAACTGCATATAGTACGGTGTCTCGGCCACCTCACGCGCGAGCACCACGGCGCCGTTCGCGGGCGACCACAACGACCACACCGCGGATGTGACGTTCGGCTCGTCGAGCAACACGCAGCATCGTCGACTGATCGGCGACCAGTCAATGACATACGCCCGCGCCTCACTAATGTCAAACGCACGATAGAGCCGCACGCGGTAATAGTCGTAGCACAGCAGCGGTGGAAAGCACAGCAGTGTCACACGCGTCAGCCAGTGCATGACGCTGCGTGTGTAGGTGTGTTGTTTTGTTACACTACGTGTATGTGTGTGTGTGTTTGTGCATGTGCACACACAATACGAGTGACACACAGACACCGACACAGACACGTGGCAAGAGAGAGGTAGACAAGAGTGATGTGTTGCAGGTACTCGCGCACGTACATGCAGCTCGCAGGCAACACCATGTGACGCAACCACATGAACATTGCATCGCTTACACGTTGATATATACACACACACACACATACAGCCTTGTGCACAGCGTTTATGGTCATCTTACCTGGTCTTGCGCAGCTTGAGTCGACGACGACGCGCCCCTGTCGCCGCCGCCGGCGCCGCCGCCACCACCGCCTTGACGAGCGCGCGACGCGCCGCCACGACGTCGCTGTCGCTCACCTTGCGCTTGCCCTTCGCCTCACTGCCGCGTGCCGTTGGCATGGCGGTTTGTGTGGCACACTGGACACAGAAGCCAACGACACGGCAGCCACGGCCGCACACCGGGCAGCGCCAGTGCACACCAGCCTTCTCATCAAAGTGTGCGTACACGTCAACCGGGCTGTCCAGGCCGAGGCGCACCTTGTGTTTGCTCTTCATGCGTGGCCGCGTCTTCTTCAGGTGTACCGACTTGCGCTCACGCGGCGCGGCGGCGGCACTGTGTATGCTCGCGCTACCGCCACTCGCCTGCAGGGCGGTGGCCCGGCGCTGACGCTGCTTGCGCGTCTTTGACACCATCGTATGTGTGTGCGTGTGTGTGTGTCTACGAGCAAACGTGTGCAAGCAACAACATTGCCAAGAGCACAAACATACACACACATAGTCACACATACACGTGTCTGTGTGTGTGACGCCTGAGTGACGATAACATGCTCGCTACGTGTAGTAAAACGTCGGCTCCTCGTTGCGCTCGCGGGCTTCCTTGATGAGCGCCTCATACTTGGGCGCCAGCTCCTTCGCCTGCTGCATCGCGTACGCGCGCTGCTGATCGGTCAGCCGTGCTGCGTACCTCTTCGTCATCGCCTCGCGCGCGACCGGGTCACGCGCCTTGATCGCCGTGTTCAGCATCGATGCTGGTCCGATGAGGGCGAGGTGACCAAACGTCATGTTTGTGCCTGGTATGCGTTTGTTCTTCTGTGGGTCATTCCACCACGGGTCGGCCTTCAGCATGTCCTCGCTGTCGGGCAGCGTGTCGCTGCCGGGTGACGCGGAGGAGGACGACGATGATGAGGCAGATTGCTTATTGTCACCACCAGCAGCAGCGCCGCTGGCGCGTTCGCGCCGTCGTCGCACATCACTGACGTCGAAGCCAGCCTTGTCGAGGCGTGTGATCCAGTAGTTTGTGCTCATCGGTGACGCAATCGCCTTGTGTGGGTCGCCGTCGAGCGTCAGGCGCGGCTCGCGCGCACGCAGCTCAGCGGCGCGCAGCAGTGCCTCGTCGTCGTCGGCGCTGTCGCCCGGCAGGACGTGCACCGAGACGGCCACACGACTGTCCTCACCGTGGGTGCTGAAGCGTACGCGACGGCCCTTGTGCAGCAGCGGCTTGCGTCCCGCATAGTCGACGACGCAGTCGGCTGCGTCACGCAACACGAAACGTTGTGGTGTACTGCTCTTGTTGTCGTTGTTGCTCTTGTTGTTGTCGTTGTCGTTGTTGCTGCTGCTCTTGTCATTGTTGCCATTGCTACCCTCCTGCGTCGCGGCTTGTGCGACGACGATGATGCCCTGCCCCTCCAGCGGCGAGTACGACAGCAGCACACCTTCGCGCCACACCTCCGCCGCCATCTCACTCGTCGTCGCCGCGGTGCGCCATGACGACGACGACGGCGGCGGCGGTGTGTGCATGCTCGGTTGCTCGTCACCATCGCCCGTCATGCTGCGCTGTTGCTGCTGCTGCTGATCCCGTAGCTGTTGTTGCCGTGTGCTGACGACATTGTACGTGTGCACCGTCGATGCCGTCGACAGAATGTCCACCTCACACGCGTAGCGCGCATCGTCGCGGTCGGGGCGGAAGCGCACGACGGCGCCGCGCAGTGTGCGGCTGTGTGTGTCAACAAGCTGTACAAAGGCAGCAGCGGAGCGAATGTAGTAGCGCACTCGCTGCCGACGAGGTGGGGGCGGTGAAGCGGCAGTGGTCGTGTTGCTGTCGTCTGCGCTGGTGTGTGCTGCTGTTGTTGCTGCTGCTGTGCGTGCAGCTTGTACGACGCCATGGCCGCCACTCCAGCGTACAATGACGCCATATCGCACCGTCGTCGCATCGCCGCTGCCGTCCTTGTGCATGTCGTCAACAATGTCGCCGTCATCGTCGTCGTCTTCGTCTGCATAGTACTGGCCAAACGAACGTGTGCGCTGCTGCTGCTGCTGCTGCGCATTCTTGCGTGCGTCCTTGCTTGTCGTCATGGCGCCCGCTGCGTTTGCTGCTGCTGCTGCCATGTCCGCCTCGTCCACAACAATCTGCTCGGCGTAGTGCTTGTCCGGCTGTGACGTGTACGTCACCTTGACATACGTCACACGACACTGCAGCAGCTTGCTCCAGGTGGACAAGGCCGTGTCGAAGCTGTGTGCACTGCGTATGATGCTGTGCTGCAGCTGCGTCGTCACCGCCGAGGTCGTTGCTGCTGCTGTCGCTGTTGCTGCTGTCGTGTGCTGCCCTGTGCTGTCCTCGCATTGCTCGGCGCCGGTAGCCCCTGTGCTGCTGCTGCTGCTCTCGTTGCTGCTGCTGCTGCTGCTCGTCTGCGCAGTCGCGTCATCGGCAATGAGACCGCTGCGGTGCATTGGCGACCACGCCACGACACGACCGCGCACGCCCGTCGCGACAACGACGCGTCGCGGCTGCGCGGCGTGATGCGCTGCCATGGCCGCACGCACCGCCGCCTCATCGCCGGCGAAGTGTCGTCGCAGGCGCAGACGCAGGTCCGTCTCGCGGTCGAGCAGGCGACTGTTGCGCAGGTCCTTGAGGTGGCGCGTCGGCGGCGGTGTGTCGTCGCCGCCGGCGCCATCGCCCAGCAGCGGGCCGCGCACGCGGGCGCGTTGTGCGGCCGTCAGCGTGTGCAACTCGACGACAATGTCCTTGGCGTACAAGGGCACGTCGCGTGTCGTGGCGCTGTTCTCGTCCGTTGCCGACGATGGCGCAGGCGTGTCGCTGCTGCTGTCGTGTTGTACGTGTACCTGCCGTGTTGTTGCTGCTGCTGCAGTCGTTGGCGATGACGTCGGCAGCGCCTGCTGCTGCTGCTGCTGCTCTTTGTCATCGTCGAGCTGCGCGGCGGCGTGCAGTGGCGGCGACGGCAGCACATACGTCGCGTGTGTCGGAAAGCGAGCAAAGTGGATCGGCGGCGCGCGTTCGTAACTGCGCGCCGTGATCGGCTCGCTGCGTGTGCGGACAATAACACGATCGGCACACGGCTGCGTGTCGGCCGTAAACGTCACCGTCGCGCCGGTCAGGTCCCACAGCAGCGACGGCAGCGCCGTCTCGAAGGCGCGCGCGCTCGCAATGACAAATGTGCGTGCCGTGCCGCTGGCGCTGTGCTCGCTCGCGCTGTCCGCAGCATCGCCTGCGGTGCTGGTGCGTGCTGCTCCTGCGGCGGCGTGCACTTCGCGTATGACGCCACGTCGCTCGACGGCGTGCCACTGCACCACCACACCACGCCGCCGCCGCACACGCGCATGCAGCACATTGCTGTCGCCACCGTAGCGCACATCAACGTCCGCGTCGTGTGCGCGCACACACGGTCTGGTCGCGTCATCGTTGCAGTCGTTGCTGCTGCTGCCTATGCCGCTGCTGTCACCATTGAGCGTAGCAACGGTGCTTGTTCGTCTGCAGCTGCAGCGAAGAGCACAGACTGCCACAGCGGCTACAACATGACGTGTGTGTCGTGACGCTACCCACATGTCTCGCACGTCTGTGCAAACATTGTATGTATGTGTACGTTTGTTGTGTGTACGTCACACACACACATGTATGTGTACACAAGGCGACAATGACACATGCATGCAAGCACAAGCATACAAACACAAGTGTGCAGCTTGTTGCTGCTGTTGTTATTGTTGTCTGTTTGTGTGACGTAATGCTGTACACACACCAATGACGTACACGGCCTACACCAGAGAAGCCGACGGTGGCGAATATGTGTGTGTGTGTGTGTATGTCTGTGTCTACGCCCCGCACCGACGGCAATACCACTACACGCCTGTTATACATATACATATATATACACTGTACAAACGCATACATGCACACACACACACACACACCCATACACATCGTACGCATCGTCTACCTGCAAATGAAACATACATGCACCTACACGTCTGTATACCAAAGGCCAATATATACCCGTACACACACACACATGTACACCGCACTCACCGCAAGCTCACAATGACAAGAACGACACCACACACACACACGCACGCACACACACACACACACACACACACACGCAAGTTGCCAGTATATTCGTTTGTGTCTGCGTATGTGTGTGCTGGTGTGCATGTGAGGAAGAGGAGTGATTGCCTACACAAACTACACACAGAGAGACAGAGAGAGAAGAAAGAGAGAGAAAGAGAAGGGCTAGTGGACGCGCTACGCTGTCGCGCCATCATCGTGCCATGTTGTACAACACCATCCACTGGCCTCGCGTGTAGGCCATGTCACACACATACACACACATACACACGCACACATACACGTACATTGTCGTCTTCTTGCCGTGACTACACACAGACACGCTTGTGTCCGCAAAAGGCACAAAACTTGGCGGCGTCGTCCACGTGGCGCTGACCACACTCAATGCAAAAGGGCACAGGCTTGCGCGTCACCGGCTGCTCCGCCTCACCGCCGGAGGCGCGCACAGGCAACACAGCACCAGCGGCGGTAGCAGCAGTTGTCGTCGTTGTGCTGCTCTTGCGCGTCGCGTCAGCGCCATTGTTGTTGTTGCTGTTGCTGCTGCCGTGTGACGTTAGCTTGGCAGACGTCGTGTCGGTGCCGCTCTTGCGGCCACCCGCCACGGCACTGCCGCTGTTGCTGTTGTTTACATCCGTGGCGGCTGCCGCGTCGGCGCGTGTCGACTTGACTGCCTTGTCGCGGTGCGTTGTCGCCGTCGTGCTCGCTGCTGCTGTCGCTGCTGCTGCATTCGGCTTCTTCTTGCGTGTATTGCCATTGCGACCTGCGCTGCCACTGCCACTACCGCCGCTGCCGCCTGCAGTCACCACTGCCATGTCATTGTTGCTACGGTGGCTGTGGTTGTGGTGGCGATGGTGACTGTCACGTGAGGTGTTGTGTGTCGCACTCGATGCTGCCATCGTCGACACGCTCACCGCGACCGCGTCGTCGCGTGACGTGGCGGCGGCTGCGCACGTCTGCGCCGACGGCGATGGCGTCTTGCGCGCCGCCGTCGACTGCCGCGTTGTTGGCTGCACCGACGCACTCACGACGGCAGTGGCCGCTGTTGTTGCTCCGACCACAGCCTTGTTGTCTGCTGTAGTTGCTGTGTTGTTGTTGTTGCTGTTGTTGTGCGCTGTGTCTGTCGTCACAACAGCTCTGCCATGCACCGCGAGCAACACTGGCCGTGTCACATCGACAACTGCTGCCGTCGTCGTCGCCTTGTTGTCTACTGTTGTTGTCGTCGTCGACGACACAGCGCCAGCGCTCTTGCGTGTTGTGTTGCGCTCGGCTGCCACGACTGCCATGCTCGCATACGACAACGGCTGTTGTTGCTGCTGTCGCGCAAGGTGCGCGTCATGCTCGCGCCGCTCCGACGTCTTCGTCTGCACAGGCCGCAGTGGGCGGGCTGACACGGCAACGTAGCCTGCTGCTGCTGCTGCTGCTGCTGCTGTCCACTTACTCGCGTTTGCATAGCCCGAGGCGACTCCTGTTGCTGTTGTTGTTGTTGTAGCGCGTGCCGAGGGTGGCGGCTGCTGTTGTGCCGCCGCACGCGGAACGACACGTGCAGACGCGGCGACCATGCTTGCTGTCGCTGACGTGTTGTTTGCTGTCGCTGCTGCTGCTGCTGCTGCCGTCGTTGCTGACGTATTGTTTGTTGCCGCGGCAGAGAGCGTCGACAGCGACGGCACCTTGGCCGCTGTGCTCGTCGCGGCTGCCGTTGCATTGGCGGCGGCACTGCGCACCCACAACGAGAAGGCGCTGTTGCTACTGCTGTTGTTGTTGCCGCCGTAGTGCTGCAGTGCGCGACTGCCACGACGCGCCTCGTTACGCGCCGTCGCCGCCACCTCGCTCGCCGCCGTCGTCGTTGCCGTTGGTGCAGCTGCCGTATTGCTGCCGCTGTTGTCTTTCGTTGCCGCGACAGCAGTCACTGCTGCTGCTGCCGCTGTTGTCACTGGCAGCACCGAGGACGTGTGGCGACGCTGCTGCGGCGTTGGCCGGGTGTGCGTGCGCGCAGACACGAGCACGCCGGCGCTGCACAAGCGTGACATGGACAGCGACGACAGCGCCGTCGCCGTTGTCGTTGTCGTCAGTGTCGACGCATAGCTGTCGTTGCTGCCTTGCGTACTCACATGCACACCACTGCCATCCACTGCGACTGTCGTGTGTCTGCGCGGGGCGTGGAGCATGGCGCGCAGCCGTGACGCGTGCGTCGCGCGGGGCTGCGAGCGCTCGAGTGACAAGCGCAGCGATGGTGTCGCTGATGCATCTACGCTCGCCGACGGTCGTGTAGGTCTGCTCTCACTGCCAGGCGATCGCGTTGCTGCTGCCGCTGTTGACGTTGTTGTTGCCGCTGCAGGCGCTGTGCCGTGGACTGCATGTGGTGACGGGCTGAGTGCACGGGCCGGTGGTGACGAGGCTGTTGTCGTGTCGTGTGCGACATCGTGTACGGCTGCTGCTGCTGTTTTTGTTGTGTCTTGTTCACCTTCTGTTGTCGTGTCTGTGGCTGCTGCTGCTGGCGCTGCCGCTGGCGTCGTTGTGATTGTGGCTGCCGCTGCCACGGCCGCTGCGTGGTCACTGATGCACTTGTTGATGGTGCGCGACAGTCGACGCCGCATCACGACGCTGTACTGTGATGTGGCCGTCGTTGCGCCGTTTGCGCCACTGCCTTGTTCGACCGCAGCCGCAACGGCAGCTGTTGCTGTCGTAGTCGGTGCTGCTGTTGTTGCTGTTGCCGCTGCCTCATCGTGTGTATCTTGCTGCTGCTGCTGCTGCTGTAGCAGCCGTGTTGACGACTCGCGCCGCAGCGTCTCCTCGAGCTTCTCTGCATTCTCCTTTTGCATACGCTCGAGACTGAGCAGCGTGCGGTCCCACTCCTCACGCCACGTCGCCTCACCGTTGCCACCACCACTGTATGTTGCTGCTGCTGCTGCTGCACCACCTGCTGTGCTCGCAAAGTGCGCGCGACGTCGTCGCACAGAGCGCATCGACGTGTTCGAGCACACCTCGAACAAGGCACTGCCCTCGTTCGCCGCCGCGTCACCCGTCGTCGTTGTCGTCATCGTGGTGACGTGTGACCGTGTTGTCATGTTCAGGTCAGCAAAGCTACCGCAGCGTGTGTCAGGGCTGTATGTCGTGCTCGCCGTGTGCTCGAGCATCTGCTGCTGTTGTTGTTGCAGATGCACCGCATCCACGTGGCGTGGCGGTGTGCACATGTCCGCTGCGACGCCGTGAACACTGCCCGCTGTCACGTACCGTTGCTGCTGCTCTTGCTGTTGCTGTAGCTGCAGCAGCTGACGACGTGCCGTCATGTCACTGCCGTGCTGTCCATTGACACAGTGAATGAGGTGACGGTCCAGCTCATCGGCGTCGACAAAGGTGCGAGCACAACACACGCAGCGATTGCAGGGCATGCACACGTCGTCCATGGCGTCAGCGTGCGCGGCGGCCGCCGTCTCGACCTGCAACGCCGCCGTCACGACTGCTTCCGTGTCGTCGTACATGTCTGCTAGCGTGCACACAACACGCACAACGCACACAACACACACGATTGCACTCTTGCAACGCTACCGTGCTGTACCTCGCCTCGTCTTCGCTACACACACATACTACACGTACTGCACACACGCGCGACAAATAACAGCAACACAGCATATACACACACACACACACATACACACACACACAACAATGCAACGACGTCGACAACAACACGTACACTGTGTGCAGCACCTGCTTACGAGGCGAGCGACAACACCGTCACATTGGCAAAATCGGCATAGCTGCCACTGCCGCTGCTCTTCTTCTTGTCGTCATCGTCGTCGCTGCTGTCGTCCGTGTCAGACATGGGCGCGCGTGTGCGCTTACTGCCCGCAGCACAACGCCATGTCGCCATCGCCGCCCCGTCGTCGTCGCTGTCCGCGTCGCCACGCCGCGGTGCTGCCGCGCGTGTGTGCACAGTGTGCGGTGTGCGTGGTGCGTCAAAGACGTGTGTGCGTGCGCCGAGCACCGCCGCCACGCAGCCGTCACCTAGTGCAGCCACACCGCTCGTCACGCCCACGTCCACCGCCACACGGCGCGACGGTGTGTACAGCGTCGACGGCGACAGCGCAGCAAGCAACACACCATCGTCGTGGCTGTTGCCTATGCTCTTCTCGTTGTTGTTGTTGTCGTTATTGTTACTGTTACTGTCCGTGTCGAGGCTGTCAAACACGGCGAGGCCACCACGCGTGGTGGCCGACACGAGGCTCGTGCAGCCACCACAGCGCCGCGTTGCCGCACGCGGTGTGTGCACAAGAACAAAGTCACACACCTGCGTCGTCGTCGTTGGCGGCGTGTGGCGCACATAGCGTGCGAGCGTTCTGCTGGGCTGCCGCACGTCCCAGCAGTAGACAACGGCGTCGTCGCCGCCGCGGCCGCCGGCGTAGACGGCATACGGCTGCGAAGCGCACACGCGCACACTGCTGACGCCGCCGCCGCCACGAACAGCAGCAGCAGTGCTGTTGTTGTGACTGTCGTCTGTGCGCAAGAGAGCAGCGCAGCAGCGATGACGCGTGTCGCAGACGTCGACGCCGCCGCGTGCGCGGAAGCCGCACAGCAGCAGTGCCGTGGTGCTGCTTGGCCCGGCGGGCCCCTCGCTCAGCGCGCTCACGACGCGGTCACGACGACCGCGGTGGCAGGACAAGTGCGACAGCGACGGCGAGCGGTACGTCCACACCGGCGTGCTGCCCTCGACAAGCACGTCGTACAGGCGCACCTGTCGCGTGTCCTCGTGATCGCCGTAGCCGGCGGCGACGTAGCTGCCCGCCGCTGCCGTCGGCCACGCCACGGCGTATGGGCTGCAGTGTGCACCGCTTGCATTGTGTGCCACATACGACGCCCGCAGCGTACCGTCACTGACGTCCCACAGCTGCAGCGGCTGCCCTGCACAAGCAGTCAGCGCCACCGCATGCTCGCTGTCATCGTTGTTCTTGTTGTTCTTGTTGTGTGCTGTGGCTGTCATGGCGCGCCCTCGCTTGAACGGACACCATGCCACGTCACGGGCCGACGACGGCAGTGCAATGCGGGGGTGTGCGGCTGTGTCTGGCCACACATGCAACTGGCCAGCGACTGCAGCACACGCGCTGCGCACGTCATCGCCCTCGTCGTACACAGTGGCGGACGACGACGATGATGATGCGGGGGTGTAGGTGAGGTAGACGAGACAGCCCGTGCTGCACGTCGCCAGCAGCTCGTTTGCGTCGTCTGGTGCGGCGTACAGCCGGCGCAGTGCGTGTGGCTGCCGACGATGGCTGTTGCGCGTGCCGTCACACATGTATACTGTGGCACAGCGTAACACGACTGTAACGTCTACATGACGCACACAACAAAGGCAGTACACAGCTAGAGCACACACACACATACACACACACATATACATGCACATGTTGTGTGTACGTGTATGCATGCTACCACGCCAGTCGCTCACCAGGCGCCTCGCCGTCGATCACCGTCGAGCGGAACATGGGCGTTGCCGCACCACGTGGCAGTCGCGTCAGCAGCTGCTGCGATTCGGGCCGCGGTGGCAGGCAGAGGGCTATGTACTTGCTGAGAAAGTGCACCCACGCATCGCGCGCCGCCGTCGTGCGCGCCGCCAGCGCCAGTCGCTCGTGTCTGCCTTCACTGCTGCCGCCGTTGTGGCTGCTGCTGCCACTGCCGCCGCTTGACGATGAGGCACCGACGGCGACATAGTCAATGGCAAAGTACGCACGCGTCGCGTCTGTCGCTTGTGGGCAGTCGTCAGGCAGCAGGCGAGGACAGCACACCGCGGCGCGACGGAAGCGGCTGCCACGCGAGTTGCACGTGACGCAGTAAAAGGGCACACGACCAAGCAGCCTGCGTTCGCGCCGCGCGCGTGTTGGCGTGGCGGTCATGTCGCACGCCTTGTCCTCATCGTCGTCGCTGTCGCTGCTGTGCGGTTCGTACCAGGCAATGCCAGAGGCCTCGTCGACGACAAAGTAATGCAGCGCCCACTCGGGTGACGGCTTGGCCAGGCTGACAAGACGTCTGGCAAAGGTGCTGGAAGTACTACTGCTACTGCCGCTGCTGCTGCTGCTGCCCATCAGATGCCATAGCAGGCCCTCCTTGCGCGTCGCCGTCACGGGCACGACGACGAGGTGCGCTGCCGTGTCGTTGCGCACATCACTGCCGCTGCTTGGCACGTGCTTGCGCAGTGCCGGGCTTGCGACGACTGCCGCGGCAACGCCGCCGTCATCGTCGTCGTTGTTGTTGGCACTGTCGTCTTGTGACCGAGTCGGTGGTGACGATGAGGCATGTGCGGCAGTCGCCTTGTCGTCGCCGCCGCCGCTGACGGCGTCACTACTGCCGCTGTTGCTGTCGCCCGTGCCGCGTGACGTGTGCGCAGCCACGGCACGCGTCAGCGTCGCTGCTGTTGCTGTGGTGGTGGTGGTGGTGTGCGCTGCGTCATTGTCGTGCTGCACATCGTCGTCTGCGCGTGGCGGCGACACGACACCGCGTGCACGACGGCTTGCCTCGATTTGCGCTCGTGTGCGCGCCACCTCGTCACGCAGACGCGCCAGCACCGCGTCCATTGTCACGCTATCGCGGCAACGTTGTGACATGAGCGCAGTCGCAACAAGCACACTACATACACTGTACACACACATGCATGCATGCATGCAAACATCGACTGCAGGTCCGTACATGTATATATGTGTATATATGTACGAACGACGACTCGTTACTATAACGCTACCTACTAGCCTACCACCACAACTACACACGCCCTGCTGCTGCTGCTACATTGTGTCTACACACAAAAAACACACACACGTACAAAGCGTGTACGTGTCTCGACTACATCTCTGTAATGTACTTCTCCGTGCCCGGTATCGACACTGGCCCCGCGTAGTGATGCTTGGCCATCGCACCCGGCTTGTTCCAGCTATAGTACTCCATCTCACGTGCATGTCGCTGCTCGGCCCACTGTGGCAAGGGCACACTGGGCAAGTAGTAGATCATCTGCATGATCTGGTACCAGTCCATGTTGCACAGCATCTCCAGCGCGAGCAGCGCGGTCGGTATGAGCAAGATGCCGTTGCGCAGCTGCACGAGCGCGGCGCGGTTGTCAAAGCGGCCGTACTGTATGAACGATGACCACATCCGCCCGCCCCAGCCACCGCACATTGTGATGGGGTAGAAGTTATTGTACGGCGCCATCCAGCTCACGCGATTCCAGTTGATGCCAAGGAAGTCGCCAGCAAAGACGCGCTGCACGAACAAGGCACGTGGTGGTGCCATTGTACAGCTCGTTGTCTCTCTGTGTGTGTGTTGTGAGTACTGTGAGAGCTGCACACAAAGTGAGCAAGTTGCTATGTGTGTGTGCTTGCTACACAGCGTCAGAAGAGGCAAGCAGGCATGCAATACTGCTCGTACAGCGATGTGCGTGCATACATGAGCGTGAGCACAGCATGCACACACGTGACGTGCTAGCACACCTGCATCACATACACACCTGTACGCATGCGTGCCGTGACAAGCAAACAAACACGTCTACGCCGAACACACACACACACATGTCCTCTCGCTCCTTGTGTCTACCGCCATCACTTTGTTTGCGCGTTCGCATGCACAGCCACCATCATGTATTGCTCGCAAGTTGTATACACGCACTACGCTTGTACACACACACACACACACACACACACACACACACACACACACACACACACAGACACATACGTCACACTCGTTGCTACACGTTAACGCAGCGCACCTGGTGCGGGCTGATTGACCGTCTCGTACGCGACGCCCTCGTCGCCGTCGTTGCTCAGCAGCACGCCCGTTGCGCTGCCACCCGCGCGACGACGCAGCACTGTGCGCCGCATCATGTGACCGACGCCAGAGCCAATGCGACGCATAAACGCGAACGGTCGCGCCATCGTCGACGTCGACTCGCCCACCGCCGTCGCGGCAATGTAGAGCGCAACATAGTAGCACGCAAAGGCAAAGAGACACAGCAACACAAAGTGCCACCCACTGAGCAGCGAATACGTCTCGGGCGCCGGCGCTAGTGTCGTTGTCGTCGTTGTCGTTGTTGTCGTTGTTGTAGGTGCAGGCGTTGTTGTTGTTGTTGTTGTAGTAGTGGTAGTAGTAGGCGCAGGCGTGGTGGTGGTGGTGGTGGTGGGCGCCGGCGTCGTCGTGGTCGTTGTAGTTGTGTCAGGCGCAGCTGTTGTTGTTGTCGTCGTTGTTGTTGTTGTTGTTGTTGTTGTGTCGTCTCGTGGCCAAAAGGTACTGTTGCTGCTGCTGTTGCCTGCCGTCGCGTTGGCGAGTGTCAGCACGACGTGCGTCAGCAGGTCACTTGCCACTGCCATGAGTGTGTGTGTATGTGTGTGTCGTAGTCGTCTTAGTAACAAGGACGTTGTACACACACACACACACCTATACTCGTTGTCTATGTGACTATGCTGTTTTTGTGTGCGTGTACGTGCACACAGACACACAACAAGTCGTACAACAACGACAACATGCGCAAGACGACACACGCACGCACAGTGCACACTACACCAGCATTGTGGCATCTGTGCGCCTACACTCCTTCACCTTGCATGCGCACAAACAAGCACACACATACACACACACACACACACTACCGCGTCGTGTGACGCCATAGTCGCCGGTGTCGCACATCACGAGCCCAGTCGCCGGGACGCACATTGCCGTCGACGTCGACACCGCTGCGGTGCAGACGCGTGCGCAAACGCCGCAGTCGATCATTGACAGTGCGCTGCTCGTGCGATGACACGAGTGCGCGATTGTGCGCGTCGAGTGGCACAGCCACCTCGTCTGCAGAGTGCGACTGTCGCTGGTGCGGTGGCTGCCTGGGTGTTGTTGTTGTTGTTGTTGCAGTAGCTATTGTTGTGTACTCGTCGTCCTGCAGCGTCACAGGCGTCACTGCCGCTGCTGCTGCCGTCATAGACGACGACAACGTGTCGCTGTCGGCGACATCGAGTAAGTGTGTGCTACACGGCAACACGTCGCCAAGACGACGCTGCACATACAGCAGTGCATCACGCAACCCGACGCACACCTCCGCAAGCGCCGCCGTGTGCCGCGCGTGTGCGGGCATCGCGTGTGGCGTGTCAAGCGACACGACATAGTCTACACGCTGACTGCCGCTGTTGTCGCCGTCCATGTCGTCGTCGTCGCCATCACTGCGCTCGCATCTGCTGCTGCTGCGGCGACTCTGGTTGCTCTTGACATTGCCTGCGTGTGGCGATGTGTACACGGTGAGCGAGGCAACAAGGTGCAACGCCGACAGCTCCGCCGCGACGGCGGGGTGCAGCCGCGGCCCGTCGTGCGACGCCTCCTTGTCTGACAAGGACACGTGCGGTGTCAGCACAACGTGTGCATGCAACATGGCTGCTGACAGTGACGTGCTCTTGTTGTTGTTACTGTGCTGCTGTTGTTGCAGCATCGGGCGCACCGCGTGCGTGTACATGCTGCGCAGGAAGGCGCGCAACTCGTCCTCGGCACGCGACGGCGATGCCACGATGCGTGCATCATTCGCAACCTTGTCTACATGTTCTTGCTGCTCTTGCTGTTGTTGCTTGCGCTGCTTGTGTAGGTGGTGCAAGTGACGTCGCACGTCATGTGCGCGCACGCGACGCAGACGCAGCAGCTCACACAGCATCGCAAGTGACAGCGGCACAGACAGCGGGGACGACGTGTGCGTCGCTGCATCGACTGCTCTTGTCGCTGCCGCGGCAACAAGCGCAGGTGCGGCTGACATGACGGTGCAGCTCATGCCGCACGCCGCGGTCGACAGGTGCAGCGTGTGTGCCGCGTCGTAGCAGCCGACGGGCACGCCACACTGCACCACATCCCAGTCCAATGGACTGCTGCCACCGCCGCTGTCGCTACTACTGCGTGTGGTCGTCAGCAGCCGCGTCAGGACGTGCAGTGTGCTCGCACGCAGTAACACACATTCACGTCGTCGACGCGATGGCAGCTGTGTTGCCAGATACAACGGACACGACGACTCGACTCGTGTGCCACTGCCATCGTGCGACAGGTGCGGCAAACATTGTACTGCGCAGACGGAGGACAAGCCTGCCTGTGCACGCTCCTTGTCGTGTTGCAGCTGCTGTTGTTGCTGTGACGACGACGTTGCTGCTGTTGTTGTTGTTGTTGCCACAGACCTTGTTGTCACGCTGTCACGCACGCGCAGCGCGATGAAGAAGGCGCCATCGCTGCCATGTTGCAGCGGCCGTGTACGCCACGCTGCGGCGGCGACGGCGTGTCGCAGCGCCGCGTCGCACTCGTCCACGTCCATGTACGACGGCGCACCCTCGACGAGCACCCACGTCGGCAGCCCCGCACTGCCCGCCAGGCAACACGCGTGCAGCACACAACGCTCCTCGGGTGACAGTCGCGCCTGCCACGCAGCCGAGTGCAGCGACACGCACTCGACCTCGCGACGGCGTCCACGCGTGTCGCCGCTGCGGTTGCCGCCATCGTCATCGACGACTGCCACCTCGTTGTCTTCCTCGCCTGGCCGCTGCTGCTGTCGCTGCTGCGTCTGTTCACGTGACATCTGCGTGAGCACAGCGCACACCACCGCCTCATTCTCGAGCGGGTTGAGGCTCTGTGTGGCGTACAGCACCCAACCGCCGTCGCGTGCGCAGCGCAACGCGCGCCGCAGCCGCGCACACAACTGCCGAAGGTGATGTCCACCGTGGCACGACAGGGCGGCACTGATGGCCACGAAGCGATTGGCCGGCGCGTTTGCCTCGCTGTCGTCATCGATGCTGCTGCTGCTGCTGCTGCTGCTGCGTAGCAGCACGCGTGGCCGCACGCCGTCCTCGCTCGTTGGCGGCGTGCACACGACAACGTCACATGCGCCGCACAAGAGGGCCTTGCCTCGGCCAACGTCGTCGCCGCCACCGCTGCGGGCCTGCCTGTCGCGTCGTGGCCGCACGTACAGCATCTGCGGTGTGCAATCGGTGAGCAGCGGCACGTCGACGTCGTCCTCGTCATCGTCGGCCGCCGCCATGTCCGTGACATTGTGCGTGTTGTTATTGTTGTTGTCTTGTTGCTGTCCAGGTGGCTGTGTTGCTGCTGCTGTCGTCGTGTGACGTGCACGCGGTGCGGGTGGCAGCGTCACGACGACGACGAGTCGATGTGTGTCGTCGTTGTCGCCGCCTGCATTGTCGCCGTCACCGCTGCGGCTGTCACTGCACTGCAGAGTGTGTATGTACTGTGCAATGTCACGATAGTAGCTGCAGCTCTGCTGTCGTCGTCGCCTGCTGTTGTTGCTGCCGTTGTCATCGCTGCTGCCGAGTGCCGTGGACGACACGGCGTGGGCCGCGGGACAGCTGTTGTACGTGCCGTACAGGTCGACAATAACCTTTGCCTTGTCGTCACTGTTGTCATCGTCGTCGTTGTCGTCGGCGGTGCCCTTGTTGTTGTTGTGCTCGCGTGTGTACGGCAGCGCCGCACGCACAGCGACCACTGACAGCAGCACACTAAGCTCATTGACACTGCACAGCGCGTCCGTCGCCATCTGCCGCTGCAGCCACTGTAGCTGCGCAATGTTTGGCGGAGCAAAGTGCGCGCGCGCACACAGCAGTGGCGACAGCGTTGTTGTTGTTGTCGCTGCGACGGCAGCGACGTCATCGTCACGGCGATAGGCAATCGCTGCGGGTGCCAACGCAGTCGTCACGGCCTGACTGGCTGCGTGCATGTCGCCGTCCTCGTCCTCATCGCCCTGTAACATGTACTGCAGCGCCTCTGCTTCTGTCGTCGTTGTTGTCGTCGTGTTGCTGTCGCCGTCGTTGCTGGCGTCATTGCCTGCGCTGCTCGGTAGTGCGACCACGTCACTGTGCTCACTCGCCAATGACGTTGACGATGTTGTTGTTGTTGCTGTCAGTTCTGCTGCTGCTGCTGTTACTTCGCGTTGTGCAATGTACGACTGTGCAGCCGTGTAGGGCACACGTGGTGGGTCATGCAGTGACTGTGTAGGCATGCACGGTATGGCGTACAGCAGCGGATCGACCGACGACGCACACCACACGGCACGCGTGTGTGCACTCGTCGTCGTCGCCGCTGCTGCTGCCGCCACGTGCGCCTCGAGTTGCGCGCGCAGCGTGAGCCGCTGCAACACCTTCTCGCCGTGTACACGGAAGAGCGCCACACATGGCCGCAGCATCGCGTCCACAAACGCATAGCGCGTGTCGGCGGACACGAGGCCCTGCTGCTCGTAGTAATCGGCCCAAAAGTGTCGATGTACATCGCGCTCCTCATCACGACGCTGTGCTGCTGTTGTTGTTGCTGTTGTGACCGTGTGCGCTGTCGCGTCGTCGCCCGCGTGTGCGGCGCGCGCGTCAACGTCCACCTCCTCCTCGGCGGTGCTCGCGAGGTCGGCGTAGAAGGCGTGTGCGGCTTGCAGCGTCGGCACGTGCGCACTGCGCGCGGCCTCGGCCTCTTCGTGCTGCACAAACGCAATGGCCTCCTCGTCGCTGGCAAAGGTGACAACGTCACGCGTAGCCGCCTCCGCCTCGTTGTCCGCGCCAGCAGACGCGGCATCGTCTGTGTTGTTGTTGTTGTTGCTGTGGCGGGCCGCGAGGGGGCTGTTGTCGTTTGCCGCCGCATCGCCATCGCGCTCGCTCGTCACGCGCACCAGTCGCACAGGGGTGGCGCTGCGCCAGCTGCCGTGCAGCACCTCGACACGCTCACTCGGCGTCAGCGCACCGACGTCGTTCCATGACCGGCCGCGGCGCAGGGCAGGGGAGGGCAGATCAGCGAGCTGACGTGACAGCCACCTACTGCGCGGCTTGCGCAGCACACACGTCGTGCGCCACATGTGTGCGTGTGTGTGTGTGTGTATGAGGTCTGTAAAGGCAGGCACGCGGCAACAAACGGCATGTAATGTGACTGCAGTAGAACATGAGCACACACACACACATACACACACACATACATATGCTTGTGCGCGTTGCTGTCACATCTTGTGTGTGCGTGTGTGTATGTGTGACACGTGCTTGTCTGTGGTCGCTAGTTGTCGCCGCGTGCTACACCACAGGCGACACACACACACGCAAGCGCCTGTGCATCCCACAGCGGGTCGTGCAGACGCGCCAGTGCGTGCACACGCTGTGCCGTGTCCTCGCACTGTGCCGCACTCGTCGTCGTCGCTGTCGTCGTCGACGTCGTGGCCACCTTTGCGAGTGCGGCGGCGAGCGCGGGCACGCGGCGTGGCGTGCCAACGAAGCCAGCCGCAGCAAAGAGGCTGTGTGAGGTCAGATCGACCACCTGCGCCTCATACGGCGAACGCAGTACGCCGTCATCGTCGTCCTTGTCGTTGTTGTTGTCGTTGTCATGCTTGCCGCGTTCCGTGCCTGCTGCTGTCGTTGTCGCTGCCGTCGTGGTGGCTGTTGCAGCGTTGCACGACAGACGCAGTGTAGCGTGTATGACACTGCGGTCAACGCTGCCATAGACAAACATCTTGCACCCGCCGCTCGCGCGCAGGCAGCGGCGCCAGCATCGACTGAGCTGCCGCGACAACTCGTCCAGTGTCGCGCAGGTGTGCACATGCGCTGCTGCTGCTGCTGCTGCCGCCGTCGTCGTGTCGCGCAAACACGGTGGCGCTGTCGTTGCGGTTGTTTGTAGCAGTGGGTACTGCCCAGACGTGTGCACCGCCGCCACGCGGCGCAGCTCGGCCTCGGCACCGTCGGCGCACTCGTGCAACCACGCGCACCACTGCGACGCGCTCGCAAACGACGCGTGCAGCACGTCGTGCAGCAGCTGCGGGTGATAGCGGGCCAAAAAGGCGAGACTCTTCTGTGCGCCTCTGCCCTTGCCGTAGCTGCGCAGCGGCGATAGCTGCGCTACGGCGTGCGCGAACGCCGCCGAGTCGACTGTGGCGTCGTACAAGCGCTGCAGCGCCGTCGCCATGATGGGACTGCGTCGTATGTTCGGCACACTGTGTGCATCGAGCACGTCATAGTGTGCCGCAATACCGGCGCGTATCTGCAGCTCACGTCGTAGTGCTGCTTCGGCAGGTGACAAGCCACCACCACCACCACTGCTGCTGTTGCTGCCGTGTGCTGCTGCTGATGACAGCTGTTGTTTTTGTTTGTGCTGCTGCTGCAGTGCTCGTGCTTCACGTAGCAGCTCGCGATGCAGGTCGAGGGCGGCGGCGGCGTCGCGTGTGTGACGCGCCTTGATGCGTGTCAGCTCCTCGCCATGCACGAGGGCGTGTGCGAGGCGATCGCGCAGCACATGACCACACGGCAGTACATCTGCCTGCGACATGACGGCACTGCTGCGCAGAAACAGCACCGTGGGCGGTGCATGCAAGCAGCACGTCTGTCGTGTTGTCGTGTGCAGCAATGACGACGAGGACGAGGATGACGAGGGCGGCTGTGACAGCGGCTGAGCAGAGAAGGGCACAAAGGCGACGGCGCGTGCAAACTGCGCGCCACAACACTTGATAAACTCGACATCGACGGCAACACAGCGTGACATGTCACGTATGTGTGTCTGTGTGTATGTGTGTGTCTGTGTCTAGTATAGTCAAGCGCAGTGCATGTACACAGTGCACGCATGCACATGTAGCATCGTGTAGGCTTATGTGTGTATATGTGTGCGTACGTGACTATGTGCATCAGCCTCGTCGTCAGCGTTCTTGCTCATCATGCGTCGGCTGCCTCCTTGGCGACAACGAGCAGGTACTCGTTCGTTTTGTCGTCGCCGCTGTTGTTGTTACTGCTCTCGTCACAGCAGAGTATGTGCAGCTCGCGACGTGACGTTGTCATTAGCTCAATCGTCTGCAGCGCATCGTCACTGTTGTTGCGCGGCGACGACGCAGTCTTGTCGCTCGTTGTTGCTGTTGTTGCTGCGTGCATGGCAGTGAGCACGTGTGCGGCAACGCGTGTCAGCTCCGCCGCCGCGTCGGCGTGTGCGGCGGCGATGCTGCGGTCAATGCCCTCGAACGTGTCACGCAGCAGTGTGCCGTCGCGCATGCACAACACTGTGCCAACGACGCCCTTGTTGTACGTTAGCTCCTCGAGCACCGCCTCGATGCGCTCCTCGGCGGCGGCGTTGGCTGCCATGACAGTGTGACTGTGCGCACTACATGTACAAGTGTATGTATGTGTGTGTGTGTGTGCATACAAGGCAGCAGCAGTGTGACAGCTTGTTTGCACGACACTGCATGTACGTACATGTATCGTTGTGTATGTGTACATCAGCAGTCGTGTAGCAGAGCGCACTGCGCACAAGACGCGGTCGCTACGCGTCGTCCTTGTTGTTGCTGCTGCTGTTGCTCGTCGTCGTTGTGTGACTGTCATCGTCGTCGTCGCCTTCCTCCTCGTCGCTGTTGCTGCTTGTCATTGTGCTGACGTCGTCATCGTCATCGCTGCTGCTGCGGCGTCGACGACGACGTTGCACATGCGCGCGTGGCGCACGCACACGCACACGCGGTGGCCCCCGCTCACGCGTCACCGCTCGCGTCGTCGTCATCGTCGTGGCGTTTGCTGCCATGACTGTCGCGGCCTGCTCACCGCCATGCCGCATGCCACGACGTATGCAGCGGCGCACGTGCATGTCAAAGCTGTGTAGTGTACGCACGACGCACGTCGCGTGGGGCGCCACTGCCGCCGAGGCATACACAGACAAGCACGGCAGCACGCACGTGTCAGCGTCATCGCTGTGCTTGTCGCGTGTCGTGTCTTCTTCTTGTTGTTGTTGTTGTTGTTGTTGCGCGACACGTGTTGTCGTTGTTGCTGTTGCTGCTGCCGTGTTGCGCTTGCACGTCGTCGCTGTGCTTGCGAGCAGTTGCAGCAGCCACGCCGTCAGCAGCCGTCGCAACGCGCACACCGCCAAGTGTCGTGTCGCTACTGCTGCTGCATGAGCACGCCGTGTGCACGTGTCGCGTGCATGCTCTTGCAGTGACAACAGATGCTGACAGTACAGCAGGCGGCGACACGCAGCTGCGGTGCGTTGTGCGGGTGGCAAGCGTTGCAGCGGCAACAGTGGCTGCAACAGCTGTGCGAGCAGCTGCAGTGCCGCCTCGTCGCATGAGTGTGTCTGTGACACGGTCACGTCGCCGCTGCAGCTCTTCTCGTCACTGCTGTTGCTGCTGTTACTGCTGTTGCGTGCGCGCTTGCCGCGTCGTGTGCGTGCAACCGTCGTGTGTTGTGGCCGCAGTGTAGGCAGCCATGCGAGCAGCTGCGACACACGCATGCCGCCGTCACGCTGCCCTTGTTGCTGTGCACACGCTGACATGTCTGCACAAACGCAGGCAATACGCAACATGACAACAGCAACAACAGCAGCAATCGACACGCACACACAACATGTCATCGCATACGCATGCATACGTGTGTGTGTGTGTGTGTGTGTAGGTCATCGCGACGTCACCTCACCTCGCCGTCTCTGCTCCACGTGCCGTGTCAGCATCGACAGCATCGTCGTCGTCGGCACCGTCGCCGCCGCACAAGCGACGCTCACTGCCCACATCGATGTAGCCGTGTCGCCGCTGCACACGAAAGGCAATGTCGAGTGCATCACAAAAGCGACCCATCGTCCGTGCAGCACACCGAGCGAGGAATGTGATGGCCACACCGTGCCGACCCAGACGACCGACACGACCGCACCAATGCGCATACTCCAGGCACGACTGCGGCGCGGCGAAGATGCAGACGTGTGTGAGCGCCGGCAGGTCCATGCCACGAACACTGCTCGTCTTGCACACAATGAAGCGACGCAGCAGGCGGTGTGGCGATGACGGCGACGGCGACGACGGTGCGTGCAATGTCAGCGCGGACGACGTCGAGGTGGCGGTCTTGTCGTCGTTGTCTGTCATGTGCAGCAGCGAACACATGTCATCGTCGTCCTTGTTGTTGCTGTCGCTGCCGTGCATTGTGTCACTGTCCTGCCGTGTTGTCGCCGCCGTGGCGTCCGTGTCGTCACGTTGGCCTCTGCTGCGCTGACGTTGTGCGGTGCGCGCGACATGTGCTGCCGCCTCGCGCACCCGTCGCCGTCGCTGCCACTCCTCGAGGCTGCAGTCGAGCCGCTCGACGACGTACTCGGCGCGTGCAGCCGCCTCCTCGTCACCACCCTCGTCGTCAGTGACCGTGTCGTCTGCTGTGCGTGTGCGTGTGCGTGCCGCGTACACGTCACGCTGACTCGGATGCAGCACCACACGCAAGAACAGCTCCACGTCGGCCGAGTTGGGCAGCAGCAACAGCAGCACATGCGGTGCCACGCCATCGTGCACAGCGTCACCGCTGCTCTTGTTGTTATTGTCGTCGCAGTGTTGTAGTATGGCCGTCGCAAGACACTGCCGCTGCTCGTCGAGCGTGTCGGCCGTGTAGAAGACGTGTGTAATGTTCTCCGGCACTGCCGCCCGCGACACGAACGCCGTCGCACGCCGCACCGCCTCGCTGCTACTCGACGTTGCCGCACACGACGATGCTGCTTGCTGTTGCTGTTGCTGCTGTTGCTGCATGTGCTGCAGCAAGGGTAGCGGCGGGCCGTGTACGCGTTGCTCGGCGGCAAAGATTGCCGCACTGCGATCGCCGAGCAGGTTCTTCTTCATGTATCGACGAATGTGGTTGACCACAGAGCCGGCGAGGGTGGCGCTGGTGAAGAGCATCTGCACCGGTGCCTCATACTTAACGTGACGATAGAGCTGCTTGAGCAGCGCGTTGCCCGGCGCGTGTGGCTGCGAGGGCGGCATCACCTCGTCGACCTCGTCGACGACGATGAGGTCGACCGACGGCAGCACCGTCTGCTGCGCGCGTGAGATGCCGCGCTTGCCACGACGCACCGCCTCGGCGTGCAGCTCATCGAGCCGTCGCGTGTACAGCGGCCACAGCACCTCGGGCGTTGTCACGAGTATGTACGGTCGATCGTCTACCGCGTAGTACTCATCGCCGTCGTTGCCGCTGCTGTTGTTGTCCTCCTTGCCTCGTCGCCTGTTCGCGTCATCATCATCATCATCATCGTCGTTGTCGTCATCATCGTCATCGTCAACATCAGCGTCGTCATCAGCGTGCATGTCGTACATATTGTCACGCGGCTCGGTGTACATGATGCGACTGTACAGGTGCTCCGCGGCCATGTCGCTCGTCGCGGCAAACACAAGGCGATCGTCATTGGCGAACCACCACATCGCCCGCAGCCATCGTTCCATCTGTAGGCACAGCAGATCGTTGCTGACGAGCAGCAGCGTCGACAGCGGCTTCATTGGGCCGTCACGCATCAGTCGCGCAATGATGCCGAGGCAGAGCGCAAACGTCTTACCTGTCCCCGTCGGCGCACACACGGCCGCGTCGTGGGCGGCGTACATGTGCTGCAGTATGCGTGCCTGCACCGGCGTCAGGCCGACAAACGACGACGCCGCGTCATAGTCGTCGTCGCTAGTGCTGCCGTGGCGGCTGTGCGGCGCGTGTTGCATCGGTTGCACATCGCGAAAGTGTGTGTGTAGGTAGCGCACGAGGTGCGGTGGCAGACCCATGCGCTCGGGCAGCAGCAACGCAATGGGCGACTGCGACGTCGTACCGCTGCCGCTGCTACTGCTGCTGCTCTCACGCAACGCCGTGTCGTCAATGACAATGTCATCGAGTCGGCGTACATCACGCAATGGCGCAGGCACACGCGGTGTGAAGAGCATAGGCCGTGAGGGCGACGTACGCAGCTCGGTAAACTCGTCGGGCACGTCGCGGTGACGTCGCGGCAGTCGCTTTGCTGCCCGCCACCACAGCACACGCGTACGTTGCATATGTGTGTATGCATATATACACGTGCGCGTGCCTCCTGCTACATACATACACAGAGACAGACAAGATTGTGCATCGTCAATGCACACACAAGCACACATACACACACGCACACGCACACACACACATACGTACAGTCGCACATGTTGCTACACTACTACATGCCTACTACGTGACCGTGATTGACGCGCTCCTGTCTCGACAGCGTCACTGCGCGTGTGTGTGTTCACGCACGCACGCACATCACTCTTCGCCACCGTCAGACGCCGACTCGTCATGGCTCTCGTCGCCCTGCTCCGTCGCCATCGCCGCCACCTCCTCGCCCTCGTTGCTGCTGTTGCTGTCGTCGTCTGCAGCAGCTGCTGCGCTGCTACTGCTGCCTTCGCCAATTGGCAGCCCACCACCGGGCTGCCACTGCGGGCAGCGATGACGCATGATCTGCACCGTCGCATTCGCCGTGTGCAGGGCGGCAGAGCAGCCAATGAGTATAGCCGACATGATGATGACAAGAACAGCGATAGCAGCAACAGATACTGTCACTATACACTACGCAACCGTCACGAGAAAGACACACACGCACGCACACAATATCACACGTGCGCAAGTGCAAGCGAATGTGTTTGTGTGTGTGTGTGTATGTATGTGTATGTACGCGCGATGCTACACAGGTGCAGCACAAGCAAGTGCATGTGTACGCGCAAGCAATGATTACGCACAGTGTGCATGTACACACAATCTTGCGTGTGTGTGTGTGTGTGTGTGTGTGTGTATGCATGCTACGTGTACAGGTAAGCGAGCCGTTCAACTGGCAGCAAGGGCGTGTGCGCGGCAAGCTCGCTCGCCGCGGCATAGGCGTCAATGCTGCCATCGTCATCGCCGAGCAGCTCGCGCACGACACCGATGCACAGGTGCGCTTGCTCGCTGTGTGGTGCGTGTTGCACGGCTGTTTGCAATCGCGTAGCAGCCTCGGTGAGATGTAGTGTGTCGTATGTACAGCATGCCGTCTTGCCCTTGCGGCGACTGTTGCTGCTGCTGCTGCTGCTTGTGCTCATCGTGGCAGCATTGCAATGGAGTGACTGCAGCAATGACAGCACGCCAAGCAGCAGCAGCGCCTCCGCATGTGCGACAGACACGTCGAGCGCGTTGGTCAAGCTTGTCCATACAATGTGCTCATCGGCCGCGCTGAGCACGCGCTCGGCCGCAGCGGCAGTGACGACGGCTGCATGGTGTGGCGGCGTGGTAGCAACGTTTGTCGTTGTTGTTGTTGGCGGCGGTGTGTGCAGTGTGTGTAGTGCCAGCATATTGTCAACGAGGCCCACGTGATCCTCGTCACCGTCGTCGTCGTCGTCGTCATCGTCGTCGTGCCTGTCCTTGTTGCTGCCACGACGACGCGCAGCTCGCAGCTGTTGTTGTAGCTTGGTGACGTGTATGCGCACGAGGCTGTTGCCGCTGCCGCCGACCTCGTCATCACTGCACAGCACGCCGAGCACGCCCTGCAAACGCAGCAGCACCGTCGTCGTCGTCATTGTCGCGGTAACATTCGCTGCTGCTGCTGCTGCCGACGATGCGTGTGCGCGCACAAAGTACGTCAGCCGCGTCGCCATCAGCAGCCGCGCACGCGCACACAGCACATCGGCAAGCGCGCGGCCGCAGCGACGCGCTCGGGTGCCGTCCACATCGGCGTACACCCCCGCCGTCGTCGCCGCGGCCGCGGCGGCGGCGTCATCGCGGGTGGCGTAGCGCGACGAGGCCGCCGCCGACGACGCCGCCGCCGCCGCGCGCTTGCGCACCGCCGCCGCCTGCCGTGCGGCGGGCGCAATGGCTGCCACGGCAATGTCGTGCAGCGCCGTCTCGCACGCCGCGTCAGCGAGCGCGCACACGCCCCAGTGCATGGCGACGTGTACAAACAACGCCCAGTGACCGAGCAGACGACGCTGCTGCTGCATCACACTCAGTCCGCACATACACACTGCAGTCGCCGCCGACGACGACGACGCGCTGTCGCTGTTGCTGTTGCTGTCGTGGTGTGAGTGTGTAGTCGCCTCGCCGGGCACGACGTGCTTGCACAGAGCCTTGAGCGTACGCACACACGCGTCGTGCGCCGTCACCTTGTTGTTGTTGCTGCTGCTGCTGCTGGTGGCTGTACTGTTGTGCGTGACAGCAGCAGCGAGCGCCTCGAGACGCGTCAGCGCACGCACAAGACGCGGCAGTGCGTCGGTGAGGTTGGTGGCACACATGGCGTGCAGCAGCAGCACGACCACGTCGTCACCGTAGCACTGCATCAACTGCGCGCGTGCGCGATGCGTGCTGCTGCTGTTGTTGTCACTGTCGCTATCGTCGTCGTCGTCGTCTGCTGCAGGCAGCACAGCAAGCAACATGAGCACGAGGTAGTGTGGTGGCGACTGCGCATGCTGCAGCAGTGCGGTGGCGTGTGCGCGTGCCTCGTCATTGCATTGCAGCAGTGCGAGCACCCAGCACAGTCGCGCCGCATGCGCCACCTCGTCCTCGTTCGTCAGCCAGCGTACACTGCAGTTGCTGCTGCTGCTACTGCTGCTCTTGTTGTTGTCATGCGGTGCAAGGCGTGTGTGCACACGCGCGAGCGCATGACGCGCCGTTGTCGTCGCCGTCTGCACGAGCGCCTCCGCACACGACGGCTCACTCGCCGCGTACGTCGTTGCCGCCTTGTGACAAGCCACACACAGTGTCGCCGCACTCATCGTGTTGTCCTGCGCACGCACCGCGCGAGCGGCGTAGTGCACCGCCAGCTCGGCGTACAGCAACGAGGCGTCGTGCAGCATCGCCACGACACTGCCAGCCGTCAGCACATAGCACGCGTGCAGTCGCAACGCCATGGCGGCAGTCGCGTCACCGCGTGATGACGTTGCTGACGCTGCTGCAGCCGCCGACGCCGCCGCCGCCTCGTTGCCACCCTCGCGCGGCGAGTACACCACACCTCCCTGCTCATTGCCGTCGACGACAGGCGCAGTGGCAGGCGTCGGCGCGACCGTGGCCTGGCGACGCGCGTGTGCCTCGTGCAGCAGCGCATCGGCCGTCTCATCACACAGCGCCAACGCACGCTCCTCGAGCAGCACCGCCTCGTCGAGCTGCACACGCAGCAACATGCTTGTCGTCAGCTGCAGCAGCGACATCGCCTCGGACGTCTGCGCCGCGCTCGTGCTCGCGTCCTCGGCGAGTGTGGCCGTTGTGCTGCCACTGCCACTGCTGCTGTTGTTGTTGTAGCTGTCGTACTGCAGACTGTGGTGGTCATCATCGCTCTCGTCGTCGTACGGGGCGACAAGAGAGCGACGTGTGCTGCCGCGCAGCGCAGCGAACCAACTGCCACCACGGCTACGATCACCGTCACCGCCCCCGCTACGACTGCCAACACCACCTTCACCGTGAGACATGTGTGACTGCTGGCAACAAGGCAGGTGTACACACACACACACGCGCATACATTACACACGTATGTGTGTATGTGTGTGTGTGCGTGTGTGTGTGTTAGTCTCATGACATGCTGTGCGTGTATGTGTGTGTTTGCAGTGCTGCCACGTCATACCCACAGTCGCTCGTGCACATGCAGCACGTCAGCGCCGTCAGGCCGCAGCAACGCCGCACTGCCGCCGTCTGCGACGGCCACGCTGCCGTTGCCGTCACCGCCCTCGCCCTCGTCACTCGTGACGCGCTCGGCGCCTGTGCGCACATCGGCGAGTGTCAGGCGCGGCGTCAGCACACCACACGTCAGCGGATTGCCCTGATAGTCGCTGTCGTGCAGCGCCTCGCACAGCTGCACCGCTGCGTGTGCCGTTTGCATGCGCACGAGTACGGCGCCCATAAACGCACCCGACAGGTCATCGACGGACAGGTGCAGCGCGGCGATGCTGCCGTGCTGCTGCAACAGCGCACGCACCTCATCCTCGCCACACCAGTACGGGAAGCCGTCAACGACGAGGTCGGGCACGAAGGTGTCATCGTCAGCGTCGTCATCGTCGTCGTTCTTGTCGTCGTGTTGCGCATCAGGCGACGTGCTCGTCATGTCACTGCCGCTGTCGTCGCTGCTGTTGTTGCCGTCGCTGTCGTCACTGTCGTCATCATCGTTGTAGGCGTGTGTGCGTTGTTGTTGTCGTCGTCGACGTCGGCTGCGTTTACGCTGTGCGCGCGCATGCGCGTCTGCCGCCGTCACTCTGCCGCCGTTGCGTACGTTGCTGCTGCCGCTGCTGTCATCATCGTTGCAGCAGCACGCACCGCCACGCAGCAGCAGCGCATCGAGGTCGTCGCTCGTGTACACGTTGCGTGCCTCGTCGTGCAGGGCAATGAACAGCAGCTCTTTGTAAACGGCGCGCTCAACGGCGAGCAGTGCATTGGCCGACGAGTCGACGGTGACGATAAATTCGTGAACGTACAGCCGCTCCTCTGCACGCGTAACGGCGTCATCGTCATCGTCAGTGTCATCACCGTCACTGTCAACGTCGTCTGCGGCGTCGTGCCCGACGCGATGCAGCAGCGTCAGCGCTGCGGCAAGAGGGGAGCGGTGCATCGCCGTCGCACTGAGCGGCACACGCTGCAGCAACACCGCACTGACCTGTCCATAGCGGCCAAAGTATGTGTTGAGCGTCTCCTCGTTCATCGGCAGTGTGTGCACCATGCGAACGAACAGCTGCGGCTCTATGCTGGCGACGCTGCTGATGTGGTCGCCAAGCGTTGTTGTCGTTGTCGTGCTGCTGCTGCTGCTGCTGCTGTCAATGACGGCGTGTGGTGGTCGCACGTAAAACAGACGTCGTCGTTGTTGTTGTGACGACGAGGACGGCGTGTGCACCGCGTCTGGTGTGTCGTCCTCGCCGTGATGTTCGTTGTTGTTGTCGTCGTTGTCGTCGTGTGCAGCGAAGGACATGAAGGACACAACAACACTGCACGCTGCGCGTGCACCCGATGCAACATACTCGCGATACGCGACCGTGTCGTCCTCGTCGTTGTTGTCGCCGCTGCCGCTGTTCTTTGTGTCACTGCGTGCCGCGGCGTGTTGTGTCAGCCAGCGACGCAGACAGAGCAACACAACACGCGCACGCCGCCGCGCGCGAGCGTCGAGGCAGCACCGAAAGAGCACGTGAGCGGCGGTGCTGTGAGCAAAGACGTCGTACAACGCAGGTAACATGTGCAGCTGTCGTGCCAGCTGATAGCATTGCAGCTCGCGGCACGCTTGCGCACTACAACCTGCTGCTGCTGTTGCTGCTGCTGCTGTCGTCATGTTGCACTACACACACACAAACGACACACAAGCAACATCGCATGCCATGCCATGCATACAGGGCACATGCATGTGACCCAGCACTGTAGCAACTGTGTGCATCTGCTTACGCGACTAGTTCATGTTACTCGCATGTGTACACACACACACACACGCACATACACACACACACACATACACACGTTTCGCTTGTCATGTCGACTACGCCGTGGGCAGCTGCAGTGCACTGCGCACGGCCGTCGTGTGTGCGGCGGCGGCGCTGACGGCGGCGAGCAGCGTGTGCGACGACAGCGGCACGTCGCCTACGTGACAGACGTCAATGACACCACCCGCCTCGTCGAGCGCGACCGTCATGGTACCGTGCAGCACGTGCTCCTCGACAGCGCTCGTGTCCGCGAGCAGGTACACTGCACCAGCGCTGTCGTCTACGCGCGCCGTCATCGTCGTCGTCACCGCCGTCTTCTGCTTGTTATTGTCGTCCTCGGCTGCCGCGCAGGAGGGCAGTGTCGAGGACGCACGCAGCACACCATATGTGCACGCCACAGGCACACAACGCCACCGCAGCGGTCGCTCCTCGGCCACCACACCGTTCGGCAGACGTGTACGCGGCAGCACGAGTGCATGCAACGCGGCGACGGCGGCGTGCAGTGCGGCGGCGTGCAGACTGCCATCGACGTGCAACAGCGTCACGGTCACCGTCACCACCCAACACGCCTCACCCGGCAGCAGCAGCAGCTGTCGCACATCGAGGCAACGGCGCAGCATGCCGAGCACGTAGCCTTCGAGCTGCAGCAGTGTCGCGTCGATGCGCGTGTTGCTGCTGCCACCGCCACCGCCACTCGTGCCGTCCGCGTACAGCAGCGGTGCACGCAACACAACATTGACGCGGCCGTCGTGTGGCCGCTGCGTGCGCGGTGGACCGAGCACACCGTGCACCGTCGCCGCCAGACAACTGCCCTTGTTGTCCGTGTACATGACGGCGGACAGCAGCGCCGCGTCCACGTCATCGCGGTTGCTCACGTCGTCGTCCACGTCGTCGTCGTCGTCGTTGTGACTGTGCTGCCGCTGCTTCTGCCGCTGCCGTTGCTGCGCGGTAGCAGCAGCAGACGACGCCTTGCCGCCGCCGTGGCTGTTCTTGTTCACGTCTACCGCTGCAGATGTCGTCGTCATCGTCGCTGCCGCCACCGCGTCGCGGTCGCGCACAAGCGTTGGTCGTCGCACCTCGTCGAAGCGACGCCCGTCAAGCCGCTCACCGCGCGCCAGTCGCTGCAGTGTATACTCGCTGTACACGCGCAACTCGACGGCGCCCGTGTCGGGCGGCAGACTCATGTTCCGTACGTATGTGTGTGTGTGTTTGTGCGTGTACAGCTAGGCACGAAGAGGAGAGCAGAGGCAATATAGCAAGCAAACGAGCGTGCATGCGAGTGTACACGCGCAGTCGTGACAGACGCGTACTGCATGTACTGATGCACATACACGTGTGTGTGTCTTTTGTATATACAAGCACATCATGGCCGACACAAACGTTACACACACACACGCACACTATGGCATCGACATGTTCACGCACACACACATGCACACACACATTGTCGGACAACATTGCAAACGTGCAAGCCCGCACACACACTCATGACATCTGTAGCAAGTAGAACAACAAACACACACACTGACACACAAGTATACATACACACATACTCTACGTGCTCGTCGTGTACACATACACACACACACACACACACACAACCTTGTATGTGTCCATGCCATGCACTAAACGATATCGTCACGCAAACACACACACACACACACACACACAACTACACGGTTGCGTCACAAACATATACATACAAACATACACACTGTATTGCTTACCTTTACACACACACACACCCACGCACACACGCACAGACGCACGCACACGCCTACACGAGTACAACAACCTTGGCGCCACACGACACACAAAACTTTTGCTCAGCGTGCAGCAGACGCGCACCACATTCGCCACAAAACTGCACAGCGGGCGGCAGCGCAGCGGACGCCACCGCCACTGATACAGCAGCAGCAGCAGCGGTGGCAGCAGCGGCATCGCCGTTGCGCTCGCGGCTGCGTGAGGCGCCGTTGCTGCCTGCGCGCGCAGGTGCCGGCTTCGTTGTTGCTGTCGTCGCTGCTGCCTTGTGCTCTGCACGTGTCACTGCTGCTGCTGCTGCTGTCGTCGATGCGGGGCGTACAACAGGCGACGCTGGTGCGTGCGCAGCCGACGTGCGTCGCGTTGCTGCTGCTGCAGTAGTCATCGTCGGTGTTGACGGCGCGACACGTCGCAGCTTTGCTGCTGCAGTTGCTGATGGTGCAGCAGACGCAGTCGACAGCAACGGCGAGGCTGCTGCTGCTACTGCTGCTGCGCTTGTCGCTGTCGTCGTGGCAGACGGCCCTGCCGTCACAACGGGTGCGAGCATGGGCCGCTCTGTGCAGTTGGCCTCGTGTGTTCGCAGCTGCTCCTCGACAAAGTGTCTGCCGCAGTGTCGGCACGTGCGCAGCGCTGCCGTGCGCTGCTGCAGCACACGACCCAGCCGCGACGGCACATTGCGGAAGTGCGACACGTTGTTCAGCGGTATCCTCTTCACTGGCCGCGCGGCCACTGCGTCAGTCGCGTCTGCCACCGCGTCATCTGCGGCGGCGACAGCAGATGCAACAGCAGCGATGGCGGCGGCGACGTCCTCGTCGTTGCTCTTGCAGCCATTGCCTGTCTTGTCTGCATTCTCGTCACTGCTCCTGTTGCGTGCCTTGTCGTCTGCCACAGTCTCTGCCGGTGGCGTCGTCGTGTCCTTGTCGTGCACGCCCACGTCTGCAGCCGCACTCGTTACCGCTGTCGCCGACGTGTCGCGGTGCGTGTCCTCATTCTTGCTGACGTCACTGCTGCTGTCACTGCTGCTGCTGCTGCTGTTGCTGCTGCTGCGTCCTTGACTCTTGTCGTTGTTCGACGTCTTCTCCTTGTCCTCGTCCTCATCGTTTTCCATTGCGTCGTCCACGTGCTCGCGCACGTGCGCACTGACAGCTCTCGCGCCCGTGTGACTACTCGACTCTGTCGCCTCACTGCACGGCTTCGTCGTTGCACTCTTGTTGTTGTTGTGTGACGACAACGACGATGACTGCTGCTGCGGCTGCTGCTGCTGTTGCTGCGCAGCTGTTGTTGTGCTTATGCGTCGCACATCGGTCGTCGCCGTGTGGCGTTGCTGCATGCGCGCCTTGTTGCCGACGCCTGCAGCTGCAGTGTTGTTGTTGTTCGACGTGTTGTTTGGTGGCTTGCAGCTGCGCAAGTGCACCTGCAGGCGGTCAGGCAAAAACGTGCGGCCGCAGTGCGGGCACGGCGACAGACTGCTCTTGAACGCCTCGAACTGCATCGCGTTGTACGCGTCAATGTGCATGGCAGCAAGCACACTGTTACTACTACTACTACTCTTGTTGTTGTTGCTACTGCTGCTCGTTGCTGCTGTGCGAATGGGCACATCGTCTACACGCACAGCCGCTGCGTTTGCCGCGTTGCGTGACTGCGCGACTGCTGCTGCTGTTTCGCTGTTGTTGTTGCTGTTGTGCGGGCTGTTGCCACTGGCAATGCCTGTGCTGCCACGTCGGCTGTTGCTGCTGCTGCTGCTGTCGCCGTGCGCGCGCGCCAGCGGCGATGTGTTGACAGCCGCCGCCGCCGCCGCCGTCGTGTCACGTTCCGCATCGCTCGACTCGCTCTTTGCACTGCAGCGTCGTCTGTTGTTGTTGTCATTGTTGTTGTCGTCGTGTATCGCGTTGTACAAGTGCAGCCGCTCCGCGAGCACGCGGTCGTGCGTTTGCGGGTCGACCGGGCGTGGTCCACGTGTCTGCGGCGGCGCACGCTGCCACGCAATGCGCGCCTTCAGATAGCACTGCGGCTGGTGAAAGGGCAGGCTCGCCTTGCCAAATTGCTGTCCGCACAGGTAACACACGTAGAAGCGTGGTGCGGCGCCTGGTGTGCGTGCCGTGTTGCTGCTGCTGCCACTGCCGCCATCGTGACGAGGACCACAGCGCTGCTCCTGCGCGAGCACCTCTTGCAAGCCGCGCAACACAAACATGTCACCTCCCGCCGCCGACCTCGGCGTCATCGCTGTCGTCGTCGACGATGCTGCTGCTGCTGCTGTTGCTGTTGTTGCTGCTGTTGTTGCTTTCGATGGTGTTGCTGCGGATGCGCTGCGCGGTGACGCGCTCGGCTGCGTCGGCGATGGACTGCCGCGCACACGCATCGACGTCGCCGCTGTCGCTGCTGCTGCCTCGTGCATCATGCTACAACACACAAACAACACACACACACTTACAAACAACACACAAGATAGTGAGCACAACAACAACACACGTACACACACATACATGCAAAAACGCCACGCATGCATACACACACACATACATACACATACACACGTGCACTACATGACAGACTAACAACGCTACGCTACTTGCCCTTGCTCTTTTCCTTCTTCTGCTGTTGCAGGGCCTTGGGGGTGTACGGTGAGGCACCACCCATCAGTATCGTCTCCATCTCGACGTCGTCGAAGACGTGTGGCCGCAGATGACGCGGCAGTGCATCGAAGCTGTCGACAACCGACGGCGCCACTCGCGGTTGCTGCGCTGCCGCCTTCACCTCTGCAGTCATCGTTGTTGTCACTGCTGCTGTTGCGCTACCGCTCTTGGCGAGCGCATAGGTGAAGCGTATGAGCGGTGTGTGACGACGCAGCAGCGTACGACACAGTGACATGTCGACCACGTACGCACGTGTGTGTGCACCTACTCGCTGTACAAACACAAGTATGTGTGTGTGTGTGTGTGTTTTGCATGTGTAGTAGACAAGCGAGAAGGCAGGTACGACAAAACACGCGTGTATGCAGCATACACACACACACTTCTGTGCCAGCTGTGACACACACACGCACAAACATACGTGTGTGTGCACACATCACGACGACACCGTCGCCACGTCAATGACCGCGTAGCCAACAAGCGAGGCGGCGAGTGGGTCAACGTCAATGACGCCAGCAGCAACACGCATTGCGTCACCGACACTGCTGCTACTGCCGCTGTCATCGTCATCGCGCATTGCGCGCAGTGCGGTGACCGTGTCCTGCAGCGCCGTCAGTGTCAGTGTCGTGCTGCACTGCCACAACACCAGTCGCACAGCGTGTGCATCTTGCCGTCGTCGTTGTTCGTGCACAAGCGTGCGCAGCACGGGCACGTCGCGTGCGGCATCACTGACATGTGCGAGCACCGCAAGCGTGCGCGACGACGATGATGACGATGACGATGACGACAACAAACGCACCAGCTGCGGCGCCGTCGCCGCGGCTTGTGCCACGGCACCGCGCAACAACATCGCCAGCTCACACGCGCCACTGTGTGCGTCTGCCACACCCTCTGCTGCTGCCGCCGCCATGGCTGCTGACACGTCGCACACGGCGTCACGTTGCTCGTGTCGTGTGCTTGCTGTGCGACGGTGTGGCATGTACACGCGCACATCGCAGCAGCCGCCATTGCTGTTGCTGTCGCCGTGCCGCGTGACTGACTCGAGCAGCAACGACAGCAGCAGTGACGCGGTCGATGTGAGTGCCTCGCACTGACGCCAAAAGGGCAGTGGCAGCGGTGCAACAGACGACAACGCTGTACCTGCTGCTGCTGCTGCTGTTGTTGTTGCTGCCTGTCGCTCGTGTGTGTCTGCGACAGCCGCCGCCGCGCCTGCCCACAGCAACAAGGACGGACAGGCTGGCATCGACACGGGCAGTGCACAGCGCAGTGGTGCGCAGTAGCACATACACGTGCGCACAGGCAGCGACACATCCGTCTCCTTGCTGCTCTTGTCACTGCTCTTGTTGTTTTTGTCATCGCTGGCTGCGACAATGTTGCGCAGATCGTGCAGCATGCCGTGGCGCACCACACGCGGGTACAAGCTCTGCCAGCCGCCATCGGTGAAGCAGACGTGTACGTGCAGACGCGACAGCAACGGCGCAGAGGCGTGCACGGCGTCAACCAGTGTCTGCTCCTCACGCGACAGCGCAGATGACGAGGACGAGGTAGCTGCATTGTCGCCCGCACTGCTGCTCGTGCTGCTCAGCGGACTGACCGCCTCGCGCCGCCACGTCAGCGACGTTTCGCGTTGCATACACACACACACCGTCAGGTCCGACTGCCATGGCCGTGTTGCGTCAGTGTGTGTTGACTGCTGCACAAAGGCAGCACGCAACGCACTGCGCAGTGGCGGCGGCAGCTGGGCGGCCCACCGCGTCAGCGCACCGCGCAGCCGTCGCTGCTCGAGCGTCGCAAGCGAGCACGCCAGCCTGTCGTCGGCCGTGTCGCCATCATCAGCGTCGTCATCACCGCCGCCGCTCGCGCAGTCGCACGTCGCGCTGTTGCACGTCACGGACGCGCTTGCCGCACTAAAGGCAAAGTAATCACCACCGCCATTGCTGTTGCTGCTGTTGTGGTGTCGTTGTACATACGGGTAGACAATCTCTTGCAACGCATGCAGACGCACAGGCACCGCATACGGCTCGTGCAGCGTGACAGCCGTATTGTTGCTGTTGCGGCTGCTGTTGTTGTCATTGTTGCGGTGTACTGTGCGTGCCATGCACGCACGCAGCACACTCGCCTTGTGTGACAAGGACAAGGTCACGTCGTCGCGCATGACGGCGGCGGTGGCGAGCCACGGGCAACGCGCACAACGGCCCGCCGCCGCCACAGCACACGCCGGCGCGGCCAGACGCGTTCGCTGGCTGACACGCAATGTTGCAGTGCCGGCTGCTCTCGACCTCGTCCGTGCTGCTGCATGTGTGGCAGCACGCAACACAACGGCGTGTCGCCACGCCTCGGTTGGCAGCGTGTGGCTGCGCACAAGTGTCTCGTAGCACGCAGCATCGCGTGTACGTACCACCATGCCAGGCACAAGTGCGTCACGCACAACCACACGCGCACGACGCTCGCGTAATGACGCGGACGATGCCGTGTGTGCGGGCTGCACGACACAGCACAAACAGCCGTGTGGCGTCATGCGCTCACCGACAATGTACACGGCGTCGCGGCGTCGTGGCGTTGCTACGCTGTCGTGCTCTGTCGCTGTTGCTGTTGCTGATGCTGTTGTGTGTTGTATTGGACGTCGCGAGGCGGCTGTGCGGCTCTTCTGCAGCAGCATCTCGCGCAGCCGCGACGTGACGCTCTGCATCGCGTGCCCCCGCGTGCCTCCGAGTGTGTGTCTGTGTGTGCGTGCGAATGAGCAGTGCGACAAGGC
Organism: Trypanosomatidae sp. Fi-14; assembly: GCA_023091115.2. Classification (NCBI taxonomy): domain Eukaryota; phylum Euglenozoa; class Kinetoplastea; order Trypanosomatida; family Trypanosomatidae; species Trypanosomatidae sp. Fi-14. The sequence goes on along the minus strand of JAKVQF020000950.1, from coordinate 54,293 downwards.
AACGATACATGCGTACACATGACGCGCGCACATACAGAGAGAGAGCATGACAGCGACGCAAACATGTATACACGTCTATGCACACAGGCACAAACACGCACTTGTTGCCACCCAGTTGTATAAGATACGTGTGTGCGCGTGACGTCGACACATGCACACACGCACATACACTACAATGACGCGGCGCTGCTAGACGACGATGTCGTTGATGACGACCTGCTGCTGCTGCTGCTGCGCGATGTGGTCGACTCCGACTCGAAGCTGTCATTGTCGTACGCCGTTGTCGTCGTCGCTGCTGCCGTTGCTGCAGTGGCAGTCGCAGCGGTTGCGCCATCACCAGCCGCCGGCGCTGTTGTCGTTGCTGTCGTCATCTTTTGCTCGCCGTCACGTGGTGGCTCGGCTGACGCGTCCAGTGTCGTTGTCGTCGCAGTCGCGTCACCACCGCTCGCTGCCGTCGTCTCTGCTGCTGCTGCTGTTGACGTGTCCGTTGCTGCTGCAAGTGCGTTGCGCAGCGCCGCCGCGTCCATGCCCGTGTCCTGCAACATCTGACGTATGTCGTGCTCGGCGGCCAGTCGCGCCTGCGCGAGCGTGTCGAGTTGTTGCGGCTCGGCGGCAAACAGCGGCGGCATGAGCGCCACGCGTGCGTGCATCTCGCGTAGTCGCTGCTGTGCTTGCTGCTCGGCCTCGCGCGTAGCGCGGCGCAGCTGACGCACCTTTGCTTCTATGGCCGCCTCGTGCGCCGCCCGCGTCTCGGCTGCGCTCATCGTTGCCGCGCCCGCCGCACCACCACCACCGCCGCCCGCGTCACCGCCGTCGCGCAGGTAGGCCGCCACACGCTTCGCCACCTCGCGCTGGTGACGTCGCCATTGCTGCTGCTCTGCCGCCGCCGCCGCTGCCGCGTCCGCGTCATCGCTTGCCGTCGCCTTCTTCGCCTTGTTGTTGCTGCTGCCGCCATTGTCGTCCTTCGCGGCGTCGTTGTGGCTGCCGTCGTGTGACGCCGCTGTCGTGGCGGCCGCGTCACTGCCGCGTGCGGCTTGTCGTAGTATGTACCTGGCGTACACCGACTCGGTGCGCAGCGCGTGTGCCCGCGTGCCGCGCGGCGCCGTCGACGTCGCACGACGCTTGCCGTTGCTGCTGTTGTTGTCCGTGTCCTCGTCGTGCGCCTTGCTCTTGTCCTCCTTGTCTTGCTGCGCCTTTTGCCTCTTCTGCGACGGTCGCGGACGCCGTGAGCAGGCGCTGTGCGCGCGTGACGACTGTGACCGTGGCGGCCGGCCGTGCTGCTGCTGCCGTCGCTGGCGTCGCACCACGGACGACGACGTCGACGACGCCAATGACGCGGTGCGCGACGACGGCGTCAGCGCAAACGGCCGCGGACGCGTGGCTGACGCACTGCGTTGCTGCTGCTGCTCGCGCTGCGCCGTGCGCTCGCGCGCCCACAAGGCAGCAAAGTCAGGCACACCGGCGCGTATGCGTGGGCGAAAGGTGCAGCCAGGCACGCGCTCGTGCGCTTGTTGTTTGCTGTTGCTGCTGCTGCTGCTCTTCTTGCGCGCCTCTGCCTTTGCCGCGACTGCGTCCTTGTTGTTGTTGTCGTTGTTGTTGTTGTTGTTGTCTGCTGTCGCGCTCGCTGGCGTCGGTGTCGTCGCGGCTGCCACCGTTGTTGCGGGTGTCGTCTGCGGCCTGCTGTCACCAGCGACACTTGTCTGCTGCGGCTGTTGCTGCTGCTGTTGTTGTTGTTGTTGTGTGTCTGCTGCAGTCGTCTGTGGTGTGCGCAGTGGCTGACCAATGCCGTACACCGCGCCTCCCTCGAGCGGTATCGTCACACCAGCGTGTGCTGCGCCGACTGTCGCGGACGGCGATGACCACAACCGCGATGGCGTCGTGCTGCTCAGCAGCGGCAGCGCGCGCCGCACCTCAGCGTCCACCTCGGCCTTGGCTGCCGCAGCGCGTTGCTTCAGTCGCTCGAGGCGACGCTGCTCGTGCTCCTTCAGCGCCGGCCACAGCTGCAACCGCACCTCCAGCGGTACCGTGTCATCTACAGCAGCAGCAGCAGCATTGTTGTTGTCCTTGTCGTCTTCGGTCAGCGCCGTCACGGCGCGACGACCATTGCCAGCACCACCACCACGACGTGCCGCGTCCGCGCTGTGCGCACGCGTCACCGCGTCGGCGCTGCGCACAGTCCCCAGCACCTCAGCACGCGCGTTGCGCAGCGCCGCCGCGGCAGCGGCCACACACGCAGCCTCGTCACGCGCCACCGCCGCCTGCAGACGTGCCTGCCGCGTCGCCGCCGCCTTGCGCTCACGCCACTCGGCCACCATCAAGTCATACTTGCGCATGAACGTGCTCGCGGGCACGGGGGTGGCGGTCAGACGCGTGTGCAGCGCCGTCTGCTCTGCAGCCTCGCGTGCGGCCTGCTCGGCGGCTGCGCGGCGTGCGTGCGTGCTTGGCCGCCGCATCGCCTCGCGTGCCTCGAAGGAGAAGGGCTGCACGACCGTTGTCGCTGTCGCAGCCGCCGAGCGAGTGCGACGCTTGCTGTTACTGCCGTTGCCGCTGCCGAGGGCGTTGTAGTAGCGTGACATGGCGGTGCGCGCGTCGCGTGCGTAGCGATGCTGCAGCGCTCGCAGCTGACGCAGTCGCTCGTGCAGTGTCAGTGACTGTGCGTTGCCCTCGTTGCTGCAGTCGTCGTCGTCATTGTCGTTGTTGACGTTGTTTGCGTGCGTCGTGCACGTTGGCACGACCGTGTCGCGGCGCGCTGACGGCCACGGGTGACGTGTGTGCAGCGGCGGCGCCTCGTCAAGCGAGCACACTGCGTGGCGGTCGCCGTCCTCTGGTGCCGCCGCGCACGTATTGTTGCTGTCGTGTGTCAGCTGTAGCTCTAGCATGCGCTGCTCCGCTTGCAGCCGCTCTATCGCCGCCGTCGTCGACGCCTCAGCCATGACGTCGACTTGTATGTATGTGTGTGTATATGTGTGTGTGTGTGTGTATAGACGACTAGTGATGCAGTCGACAATGATGCACGCAAACATGTGCACACACACACACAGTATGCACACAGACACACACGCAAGCATGTGTGTATGCACCCATCGTTTATTGCATATATACACACCACCACCATCACCACCACCACCACCACCCACACACATGTGTGTATGTATGTGTCTTACTGCCATCGTCGTCATCTTGTGCACACCACCGCATTGTGCTTACCACCACCACCACCCGTCTGTCCTACGCTGTGCCTGCCCGTCGTCTGCCACGTGCTGTGCCGTGCGTGTGCACACCGTGTCGCTCTGTCTCTCTCGCATGCGTGCTCGCGTCACTGCTTGTTTGCCTTGGCGTTGGCGCGTGTGGCGCGCAGCAGTGCCTCGCCCTTCGCGCGCAGCTGTCGTGCCTCCTCCGTTTTGCTCTCCTCGCGGTACAGCAGCAACAGCGTCGCCAGGCGAAAGTTCAGTATCGCATACGCCGGCCCATCCGCCTTGACCGCCTCACTGTCACAGCACTGCCGCAGACACTTCTCGGCCTGCTCGAGCCAGCGACGGGCCTCGTCGTGTGGCGCGCGAGCGGCCATGACGACAAACACCTTGCACAGCAGCGTCAGCGTCTCGCACTGCTGCGTCACCACCACCGGCCGCATCTCCGGCACGTCCGCGCACGGCACATTGGCGTTGATCGTGAAGAGCGAGATGACAACGTCCTTGGCAATCTTGATGCGCCGCCAAAACTCAGACGCGAGGGTGCTCTTCAGTGCATACTCCATCTGCAGCGTCGCGAGGGCGTGCAAGGGGCGGGCGTAGGCAACGTATTCTTCGACCGTCGAAATAGGGCCGTCAAACTCCTCGCAGTGGAAGGCGGTGAAGAAGAGGACGTGAGCCTGTATCGTGATCTCCGCAAACGGGCTGAACACGAAGAGGTAGCTGAGGCACGCCGCCGAGAGCGAGACGCAGTGCTCGAGGATGGCGCTGCGGTTGACCTCGCGCAGCAGCACACTGACAAAGTCAATGACCTCTTCGTCACTCGGCATGCGTGGTGGCTGCGCCTTGACTACCTGCTTGTCACTGCTGCTGCCGTTGCTGCTGTCACTGCTGTTGCTGTTGTTGTTGCTGCTGCGTGGGAGGATGTAGCGGTACTGCAGTCCGTCGTCGGTGGCCGAGCGTAGCGTAGACAGCGTCAGCTCCATGGCATAGCCGAGGGCGTGACGGCTGTCGACGAGGATGCTGTACTGCGACCTGTCCAGGCAACGCCACCACGCGACGAGTGGCGTGTCGTCGCTCACCTCGGTCGCGACCACGCCCGCCTTGCAGCGGTAGCGCTCCTTCAGGTACGGGCAGAGCAGTGCGTGGCCGTCACCACGCAGGTGCGCGAGCAGGCACTCGCGCGAGCAGTAGCGCGGCACCTCGCACTCGGCGCAGGTGTAGCCGGTCGCGTAGACAGGGTCAAGGCAGTGTGTACAACGCGGGCCATAGTATGGCTTGAGCAAAAAGCGGAGTGGTGCGGGGGTGGCGACGTCGGTCGTGCTGCCGTCGCGGTTGGTCGTCGCGACCGTGGCGATGCCCATGTGCCAGCCACACGTCTTGTGTCCGCCGCAGCTGAGCACGACATTGCGCAGCTCGCCGCTCGGCAGCGACAGGCCAAACAGCTCCGCCTCCATGCGGTCAATGTGCACCTCGAGGCGAAACGCCGAGGACGTGCCGCCGTCGGCCGTCTCCGTCATGCCGCCCGTGCCCATGATCATGCCCGCCGTCGTCGCCGCATTGCTGCCTGCTGCTGTGCCATTCTCGTGGGTGCGGTACGTGTTTGTGTTGCTGCCTTGTATGAGCACGTGACACAAGCGATCGCGCTGATGCACCGGCACCAGCGGCACCCCCGTCTCACTCGTCGCGGCCGACGCGGGCGTCGTGACGACCGTCTTGCCCTGTCGCCGCACGCCACGTGCCGCCGGCGTCGTGAGCGACGGCGTCGGTGAGAACACCTTGGCCTCGCCCTTGACAAAGCACACTTCGTTCTCGACATTCATGCGTATGAGCACGTGCCACTGACTAAACTGCATGAGCGAGTACATCTGCAGTGACGAAGACGAGGACGTGGCGGGTGACGGTGCTGCGGCTGTTGCACCGTCTGCATCGGCCGATGACGACGTCGCAGCAGCACTGTTGCTGCTGCTGCTGCTCGTGGTGTCATCGGGTGGGAAGAGGTTGGAGAAGTGCATCGTGTACAGCCCCGAGTGACCCTCGCGACCAACCTCCATCTTGCCTGCGTATGTGTGTGTGTGTGTAGGGGTGCTTGTGTATGGGTGCTTGTGTACTTGTGTGTGTGTATGTGTATGTGGTGTGACTGGCAGACAAGGCAACGACGCATGCAGCGTTTGCACACACACACAGTGACGTGCAACGAGAGCAACAATGTAGCCAATGAGCACACACATACACACACACGCTACACAACTGCTGCCGCCGCACGCGGCGCGACGGCCATGTGCGATGGCTGCTGCTTCTGCTGCTGCGGTGACGACGATGATGGCGAGGGCGACGTGTGCAGCAGCTGCTGCTCGTATACGCGTAGCAAACGACCGAGTGCACGCATATAGTGCACAGGAAAGTGCTGCACAGCCGCCTCGGCGCTCAGCACCAGCTGCCCACGCCATGCTGCCTCGGCAGGCACACGCACCATGCCACCGACCATCACGTTGCCACTACTACTACTACTACTGCTGTTGCTACTACTGCTACTGTTCGTGTTGTTGTTGTTGCTGCTCGCACTTACACTGTTGCCTCGTCGACGCGGTGCGCATGGCAGGGCGTACACCGCACCCGGCAGCGCAAGTGTTGGCACATTGTCAAAGTTACGCGCAGACGACGGCGACGACGCTGCAGCGACGGCTGCCGTCTCTTCGTCCTCGTCTGACGTGGCTGCTGCGCTGCTACTGCTACTGTTGTTGTTGTTGTTGCTGACGACGCCGCCGCTGCTGGCGTCTGCCTCGTCCGGTGTGAAGAAGACGTCGAGCAGTGAGCGCGCCTGCAATCGTGGTACCGGGTCGTTGCCATAGACAAACGTCACGAGCGCACACGCGTCACACGACAGTGACGTCTGCTGCTGCTGCTGTTGTTGTTGTGACAGCAAACGCGACACGGCGGGCAGCGCGGCCGCCTCGAGGATGGGGGCGGCACCAAAGGCAAAGGTACGCACACGTCGAAAGCACCGCGAGAGCGACACGCCATGCGTTGCCTCTGCACTCGTCGTGGTGGTGCGGTTGTTGTTGCTGCTGTGGCTGCTGTCGCAGCCGTAGAGCAGGTGAAAGAGTGTGGCGTGCATGCCACCAAGGGAGTGGCCCGTCAAGATGAGCTCATAGTCACCACATCGCTCGGCAATGCGCTGCAGCACTGGCAGCAGCTGCAGCGCCGCCTCACACACGCACATGTGCAGACCACGCGGCACACGTGCACGCACCACATCGCTGTTGACGTTGCTGTCGTCTGTTGTAGCAGCGGTGTGCGCGTCACCAAGGCGCACTTCCTCATAGCCATCTGTGACGTCGACGAGCGCCTCGGCGACTGTCAGTGTACCGCGAAACGCCACCACCACACGTCGCGCCGCGTGATCGAGCAGCACCGCATACGACGCCTGACAGGACAGTGAGTAGTGGCTGTGCACAAACTCGAGCGACGGCGGCGCGGACGAGGCGGCAGTCGCATCGCTTGTCGCGTCATCAGTCGCAGACGACGACGTGGCGGCGGCGGCCGTGTCGAGCACAGCCTCGCTGCTGTTGTTGTCGCTGCTGTTGCTGCCGCCGCACAACATGCGTCGCATCGACGCGAGCTGCTCCTCTGCCGTAGCCCACACGTAGCGACAGTGCGGCTCCGCGAGCAGCTTCAGCAGTCCCTGCACGCTGTTGAAGTAACCGAGCTCGTACGGCAAGCCGTACGCCGCCACCGCAAAGCGCACCGCGTACACGGCGTCACGCAACAGCGCCACGTCAGCCTGCAGCTGTTGCTGTTGCCTTGCTGTACTCATCTGTTGTTGTTGCTGCTGCTGCTGCTGCTGCTGCTGCAGAAGCCACGCGTCGCTGCTGCGTGCGCACCGTGCACTGTACCGCGTGACGGCGCGTGAGCGACGCAGCAGCTCGTGTGGCCGCACACCACATCGCTGCAGCTGCGCGAGCACCTCGCACAACAAACGATACGTCAGTGCACCCACGGGCGGCCGATGCGCCACCGCAACACTGAAGGGATCGCAGTAGCGCAGCTGCGCGGCACTCACGCCATCGCCGTCCGTGTCACTCGCGTCGTCGCCGACTGCACTTGTTACTTGTACATCGTGAGCAGCAGCAGCGGCAGTAGCCGTCGTCGCAGCAGCAACGGCTGCACTGTTGTTGTCATCCTTGTTGTGTCGATGATGACTGCAAAAGCCGTCACAAATGTCACATCGATAGCACGCCACGTGACCAGGCAGCACATTGCTCACACTCGTGCGCACACCACCACCCCCACCACCGCGGCCGCGACGACGCTGCCACAGTCGCCAGTAGCGCAGCCGTGCGAGCGTAAAGGTGCGTGGCGCGCGACCCGCAGCCTGCGATGGCGACGAGCTACACACTGTTGCTGCTGTTGTTGTTGTCAGTGCGTCATAGGGTGACGTCTTCGGCACACACAGCGTGTACAGCGGGTAGCGACAGCGACACAACACGTCCGCCTCGCCCGTGCGCGGCGGTGGCTTGTGCGGTACAACATAGCCATACAACGGCCGCACAATGCTGCGTGTCAGCAGCGTCAGTGATCGCGGCAGTGGCTGCGGCACATCTGCCGCGGGCGTCATGAGCAAGTGACGCAGCATGTGTGTGTGTGTGAATGCGTTAGGGCGGCTACGCATGTACAAGAGCAGATGCAGCAGCAGCAGTAACATGGTGTCTATCGCGCACGCATTAGTCAGTTACTCGCAGTATACATATACAAACACACACAGACACACACATTCACACACACATTCACACACCCACTCGTCATCAGTACAAGCCCGTCATCGGGCTCACACACAGCTTGACCGTGTCGTTGCGCGCAAGCTTGTCGGTGCGCATGAGCTCCTTCCGCTGCAGCAGCGGGTAGACACCCCACGGTCGCCCCGCGTACGCCTCACTCCACCCGCGCACCTCCCACGCGTGCCACGCCACGTCGGAGAAGGCGATGAGACGAAAGTCGAGGCGCATGCGATGACTGCGCGGACAAAGATACAGCCCCAGCCACTGCTCCTCGCCCTCGTCGTTGTCTGCAGCGCTGCTGCTGCTGCTCGCTGTTGTCGTCTTCTTCTTGTTGTTGTCTGCTACTCCTGCTGCTCCTGCTGCTGCCATGGCGTGCGCAGGCGCAATGCGCACCTCCCACTCGACACCGAGCAAGCAAAAGGGCGTCGAGCACACAGTGCGGTGCTGTGATGGGGCAAAGTAATACGTCGCCCGCTGCACACTCCACAGATGACCGCGTTGCAGGTCGGCGAGGTTGCGCTCGAGACGGCGCACCGCCTGCCACGCATCACTCAGCGATTGTGCCTCGTCCGCCGCACCGCCTGCACGCGGCCGTGTTGTTGTTGTGTGGTTGCCCTTGACATCGTGTTGTTGTTGTTGTAGTTGCAAGGGCGACGACGACGACGAGTGCACGACGAGCGCGCGTGACGGTGGCGTGTGTGCAGCAGCAGCAGCAGCACCAGCAGCACCAGCACCATGCATGCTATTGTTGTTGCTGTTGCTGTTGCTGCGTGTGTCGCGACCGAGCGACTCGACCGTGTGCCGTAGCTCAGTGACGTCGATGCGAGCGAGCTGCTCGTCGGCGCGCTGTTGTGCTGCGCGCACCGCGTCAACGACACGTTGCACACGCGTCAGCACGTCCTCGTCGGCCGCCACGGCGGCGAGTGCGACAGTGGTGGTGGTGGCGTTGTCCTTGTCCTCGCCGTCACAACTGCTTGCCGTCCTGTGCGGCAGTTGCGGTGACATCTGCTGTTGTGTCATGACGGCTTGTGCCTTGGCGAGCAGACGTGGCGCTTGCTTGACAAACAACAGCGTCGCCGTCGTGCGTGCGCGATGGGCTGCTGCGCGGCGCCGTCGTGTGCTGCTCTTATCATCCGCGTCATCGTCGTCATCATCGTCGTCGCTGCCAGCGTGCGATCGTGCCTTGTGGTGCGCTTGTGACGATGCCAAGGTCGACTGCGTCAGTCGACGACTATCGTGGTATGTTTGTACAGCACGCTCGAGTGGCAGCAGTGCCGCCTGCAGCTGTCGTCGCGCACGCGCCACCGCAGCCTCTGTCGCTGCGAGCGTTGTCGTTGTCGTCAATGACGACAAGGGCGCATTGCTGCTACCGCTGCCGCTGCCGTTGTTGCCACCCGTGACAGTCACGACTGCCACCGCCTCCTCGTCGTCGTCGTTGTCGTTTACGTTGCTGCCCGACACAACACTGTCGTCCTTGTTGCGGCCGCCACCGCGACTACTGCAGCGCAGTTCACGTTGCAGCGTTTGCGCACGCGCGTCGAGGGCGCGGTGCAGCTCGGCAATGCGCAGGCGCAGTGAGGCGTGACGCTGCTGACGACGCCGCTGTGCATCCGCGCGCTGCAACGTGAGCTGCTCCTGCGCGCGCGCGTGTGCGTCGACGGCGGTGGCGAGGCGATGACACGTTGTCTGCAGTGTGCTCAGCAGCTGTACAGCGCGCGCGTCGGCGCTGTCGACGGCGTGGCCACTGTGTACACCAATGCTGGCACAGTGCGCACAGATGAGTTCGTCGCACGTGTGGCAGTACAGCGTCGTCGCGCGACGTGTGTGTATACTGCACAGCAGCGTCTCGGGCACCGCCGTCGACACGCTCGCTGCTGCTGCTGCTGCCATTGCCGTCGTCGTCGCGTCCTTCTCTGACAGATGGCTGTGACGACTGCGTACGCTGCTGGCGCGCGAGTGTGGTCGTCGTCGTGGGGTGCGACGACGAACAGACACTCGGCGACGACGATGACGACGTCGAGAGCGACGACTGCTGTTGTCGTTACCGTCATCGTCGTCGTCTACCGCGTCCGTCTCGTCGTATGACAGGATGCTGCCCGCGCTGCTGCCGTCATGACTGCGTGCGCTGCCCACACTGCTCGCGCGCGTGCGCTGCCGTTGTTGCGGTGTCACACGTACAGCTGTCACGTCGTCAGCACCAGCGGCGCTGTTCTTGTTGTTTGCCGCCTGCCACGTCACCTGACGATGAGATGACAAGAGTGATGACTGCTGTTGCTGCTGCTGCTGTTGCTGCCTTGTCGTTGCTGCTGCAGCTGGTGGTGCAGCCTCAAGCAGCATGACGGCTCCACTCGTCGTCATCGTGGTGCTGTTGTTGTTGCTCTTCGTCTTGTTGTTGTTGTTGTTTGCACTATCGTCGTTGTCCTCCTCTTCGCGTGTCAGTCGCTTGACAACAGGCGAGGGTGTGGGTGGCAGCAGAGGCTGCTGCTGCTGCTGCTCGTGTTGTATGCGCGCGCGCAGTGCGCTGCCGCCGTTGCGTGACGGCGTGCGTGCACTCTGACTGCGCCGTGGTGGTGTCGCCGTCGCCGCACGCGCGGTGCGTCGTCGTCGCAAACGTCGTTGTTGTTGTCGCTGCTGCTGTTGCGAACGCGCATGACTGCCGTCACTGTCATCGCTGTCGCTGTTGTCGTCATGTTTGCTGCGACTGCGCGAGAGGAGGCGACGGTGTGGTGTCGGGGGCTGCGGCGCCGTCATGCGACGTCGCTCGAGCACGAGTACGTAGCGTGGCAGTGCCTGGTAGCTATGCCCCACGCGCAGCTGCAGCACACGTCGTACCGCAGCCGACGCCGCTGTGCTCTTGTGCATGTGCAGCACACTGTCATAGCCAGGGGGCGGTGTCGACGGCGGCGGTGACGACGACGACAACGGCAACAGAGGCGACTGCGACACGTACGCGCGACCTGGTGCCACCTCACAGAGCAACACGCGACAGCGCTGCTGTTGCCGCGTCGTCGCCGTGTGCGTCACACAGGATGTAAAGACAAAGGGTGTGCGCAGCGTGTTGGCCCACGCTTGTCGCGTGTCACTGTCCACGCCATGTGTTGTTGTTGCTGGTGTTGCTGCTGCGTCGACTGCGCCCTCGCTGGACGGCACATCGACCGAGGCGGCAAGCAGCCACGACGGCGGCCGCGCACACAACACAAAGCCACAGCGCAGCACCTCCGTCACACTCCACGCATTGTTGCTGTAGAAGAGCAGCTGTACAGCGCGATTGCGGCTGTTCTGCTGTGATGTGGGCAGCGCACGTCCCAGCTGCTCGCTGCGTACCGCGTCGAACAGTCGGGCAAAGTAATCACAGCGCACACGTGTTGCGTGAACAAGCTCATAGCGCACCTGTGCGCCATCATCATCACCCTTGCTGTTGTTGTCGTCGTCATTGTCGTGACCGTTCGCCCAGCGGCGTACGTGCGCTTGCAGTCCGGCGAATTCCTCGCGCTCGACATCCGCGTCGACGGGCTCGAGCGTCAGCAGCGTCGTCTCGAGCCACAGCTGCGCACGATAAACGACGGCGCCACCTGTTGTTGCTGACGTCGTTACGTGGCCGCCTTGTTGCTGCTGCTGCTGCTGCTGCTGCTGTTGCGGTGGCGAACGCGATGCGGATGACAAGGACGACGAGGACGACGACAGCAGCGCGGCGGGCTGACGCAGCTGCGCTGTTCGTTCGAGCAGTTCGTAGCGTCGTGTTGCGTAGTTCCAGTACGACAACACCTTCGCGCTCGTCTGCGTTGCTGCCTCGACATGTCGCCGCAGCACCGCCACACTCTCCGGCAGCGGCAGCAGTGCGGGCAACACGTGTGCGTCCTTGTCATAGTCGCGATAGACGACCAGCTTGACATACTCGCTGTGTTGTGTCATATCCGCAGCGTCTACTCTACTCGGACCACAACCGCGACTATTGTGCGCGTATATGTGTGTGTATGTGTGTGTGTATGTATGTATGTATGTGCGTATGTGCTGTTATTCTATGTACGTGCGTGTGTGCACTGCCGCTGCAACAACAATAACAACAAGAACAACAATGTACAGTGCATGACATACACACTCGCGTGCCTTGTCTTTGACACGTTGCATGTCTTGTTGTCTTTGTCACTGCTGCTACTGCTGTTGTTGTTGCATCGTACCGCGCATCTCACTCACATGACTCAGGTACACCGACACGGTCGTGGCAGCTGCGCAGCTGCACAGCGCATAAGCGCCGCACAGCAGCGCCGTCGCCGTCAATGTGCACCCTTAATGATGAGTTGACGCAACACACGCGCTCATGACCAGCTACATGACTACAAGCACAAGGCAAGCAACAGACATGCAAACACAATCGCCCATGCACACACACACACACACACATATGCTTGTGTGTGTGATAGCATAACGTGCGTATGTAAGCAACTACACGACGTGCGCAAGCGTCGCTTTGCGTCTGTACATGACCGTCACTAATGCCCTTACTCGTATACACACACGCACACACACACAAGCACACAAACACACACACACACACATGTATGTATGAGATTGCACGCATGCGCATGTGCACTCATCGTCGCGCTACATCCTCGCCAGCAGACTCACACACTATGTACATAGACGCACATGCACGCACTAATCGCCATCGTCGTCCGCGTCATTGACCACGCCCTCGCCAATCGCGTTGAGCATCTCCGTGACGTCGTTGTGCACTCGCACAAACGCATACTCCTCGCGCTTGCGCACCCCATACACCTGCTTGTACGCCTCCAGCTCGTCACGGCAGTCGAGCAGCGCATCGCGCACCATGGTGAACAGCTCGAGTATGTGCATATGCTCCGAGCTGGACGAGTGCAGTCGACCGTTGCCACCGACACCGTCACCGAGCAAGCCGCCCGACATGCCTGTTGTCGTCATCGTCGTCGTCGACGAGCCACCACCTACGGCACCCGCGCTACTCGCCATGGCGCGGCTGCGACCGCCCGCGCTCGGCACGCGAAACGACGACACCGACGACGCCGCCGCCGCCGCCGCACTGCCACCCCCACCACCCACTACACCCGTCGAGGTGGCTGTGCTCGCGCCGCCACCTGTGCTCATGCCGGCCGTCATGGACGCACTCGCGCCCTTGCTTTGTTGCTGCTGCTGCTGTTGCTGTTGCTGCTGTTGCTGCATCTTCAGCTGCTGCTGTTGCTGCAACATGCGCGCCACGCTGCGGAAGAGGTGCAGATTCGCCTTGTGCTCGAGCAGCTGCACATACTTCTCCCATATCAGCTTCCAGTGATCGTGGCGTGCCTTGTTGCGGCCCTCGCCCTCGGTGGACATGTCACCACTGCTCTCACACGGCGCCGTCAGCCGCATGACACTCAGCAGCTCATACACACTACCCGTAGCAGCAAACGTCGCGAGCGTTGCTGACTTGTTACTGCTGTTGTTGTTGCTGCTGTTGCTGTTGTTGTCTGTTGTGTCGCCGCCAGCATCATGGCCACCACCACCACCACCTGTTGCATCATTGCTGCTGCTGCTGCCGCCGCCCATGTCGCCGCCGTGCACTGCACCTGCACGACGCGGCGACATCGCGTCACCGCTGCCGCTGCTGCCTTTGCGCGGTGACGACACACTCGCCAGCGTTGTGTTTGCATACCTTACATCATTGCTGCCGCCACCGCCACCGCCAGCAGCAGCAGCAGCTGCAGTAACGTTGCCAACACCGTTGTTGCCGTCCAGCGAGGCAAAGCAATAGCTGTTCAGGTCGCTCATCTGCAGGTAATGGAACGGCCGCGCCACCACAACGCCCTCCACACACTCGTACACATCTTCGGTCATGACGAGCCGCGCACTGCACGCCAGGCACAGCTGATCGAGCGGGAAGAGCAGGGGAATGCACTGCGAGAGCACCGCGTAGTGCCGTGACACGTGGAAGCCAACACGGCCGCGCAGACACGCCTCGTCGCCGACGATGAGTATCGGGCAGTGCAGCAGGTCTTGTGGGATGTAGTAGCTGCTCTCCGCGTCGAGGCAGCTGTCGAGCTGCTGCTGTATGCAGTGCCCCGCACGCACCGCGCGCTCCTCGGGTGAGACGTGGTAGCGTCTGCCGTCGATCTGCACACAACACAAGTCGTCATCGTCATCGTTGTCAGCGACAGCAGTAGTGTTGTTGCCCTCGTGTTGTTGTTGCTGCTGCTGCAACAACAAGCGGCGCAGCATCTGCTCGCTGTCGGCGGCCATGTCCTCGTCCTCCTCGTCCTCGTCGTTACTGTCCTTGTTGTTGCTGGTGCTGCTGCCGCTCTGTGCCTTGGCACGACGTTGCTCACGTTGCATGTTGACAATTGCCTCGCACGCACCCGTGTAGCAGTGCGCCTTCTCGAGACGCTTGCTGCCGCGTCGAAACTGCATGAGCACGCCATCGCTGCACACCTGCACCTCCTCGCCATTGTACAACTCACAGGCGTAGCGGACGGCGGCGAGCACATGATGCAGCCCCGCCGCAATGCACGACAGCGGCTGTGACACGGGCATGCATGGCGCCGCTGCTGCTGCTGCTGCGTCATCGCTGTTGTTTGCAGCATCGTCGTCGTCGTCGTCGTCGTCGGTGTACTGCGCGTGCACATTGTCGCTCGTCGGCACACGTGAACGACCGTCACGACGCTGGTGACGACGACGACGACGACGTGTGCGATGGCTCTGCTGCTGTTGTTGCTGTAGCAGCAGCGGGTTGGTGTGGTACGCACGCTGTCCAGCGCATCGTCGCGCACCTGCATCATCGTCCGTTGCCGCCGCCGCGGCGAGAGCGTCGTAGTAGTCATCGAGTAGCCGCGCACCCAATGTGCCGTCAACATGCACTGCTCCATCACTGTGCTGCTGCTGCTGCACACCACCCACAGCCATCACATTGTTGTTGTTGTGTACGTTGTCGTCGTCATGTAGCAGCGGCAGCGCCGTGTACGCACCACCACCGCCACCACTGCTCGTCGTGTATTGACCGCCACCGCCCGCCCCGCTGCGCGACACACTCCGCAGTCGCTGCCACAACGAAGGCGTCGCACTCTGTCCGTCGTGACCGCGACCATGGCGACGTTGCATACGTGCCAGCGTCGCCGCCTCGGCGTGTGCGACGCGTGCGCTGCTGCGGGCGACGTAGTGCTGTGTCGCCATCGCGAGCGCCTCGCGTGTGTTGTAGCGGTAAAAAGAGACAAACACGTACACGCAGTTGTCACGCAACATGCCATCTTGCAGTGTGGTGGAGCGGCGCATGTGCGCGAGGGCGGGGCCGAGGCCACCGTCTTCGGCCGCGTCATAGGTAAACAGCTGCTGCATGTGTGGTGGAATGAAGGGGCGCAGCAGCAGCATGGGGTGGACGATGCGGTGCACATAGATCTGCAGCAGCGTCGCGTGCCGTCGTACATAGGCGTCCTCGGCCGCGTAGCGCTGCAGTCGACGACAGCGCTGCACGGCTTCGCTCAGCAGCGTCGTGGAGGCGGACGACAGCGCAGCCGCCGACGACGACGACGCGGCTGTTGTCGTCATCGTTGTCAGCGACGACGTGGGTGAATGTGCGTTCTTGCCATCGTCGTCGTCGTCGTCGGCAGTGTGTCGCTCTCGTGCGTTGCTGCCGTCATCGACTGCGTAGAGCAGCGCGGTGGCGGCCTTGTACTGCGCCACCGCCTTGTCTGCCTCGCTGCCGTGCATCTTCTTTTGCGTATGTGCGTGTGCGTGTGCGCGTGCGTGGTGGCCTCGTGACGGTGATGTTGACGATGCGGCGGCATGGTGTGGCTTGCGCACCGTGGCGAACGGCACGAGCGCCTCGCCAGACCCACCAGGCGTCAGCGACGACGACGTCGACGACGACAACGGTGGCGTCGTCTCAGTCGTTGTCGTGTCGCCGCTGTGCTGCTGTCGAGCGTCACCACTGTTACCATCGTCATCGTCGTCGTCGCCGTATGCTTGCCGCCACACGCTGTCGGGGTTCACATCGGCGAAGCTAGCGACACGCCAGCAGTACACGTCGAGTGCCCGCAGCGTCTGCGGCCGCACGGCGATGTGTCGGCCGTGGACAACAAAATCTGCCTGCATAAGGGCGCGGTCGCGCAGGCGTGTGCGGCGTGCGGTGATGCAGCGCAGCAGCGCGTAGGCGCTCAGCGCACTCGCGACGAGCAAGATGAGTGTGGCGACGAGGTGCGTGATGGCGCGACCGTCGAGGGTGTGCTCCTTGTTGGCGGTGTACTGCAGCAACATGCGCACCGCCGCGGCCATGCCGGCGAGCGGCAGATCGACGTGGACGACCGCGTTGACGGGCACTGCGCGCAGCACGGCGGCGTCGTGGTCGGCGTCACACATCGTCACGTTGGCCGTCGCGGGCATCACCATCTGCACCAGGCTCGCCACCGCGGGCACGCAGAGGACGTCGTCGCCGACGCCGCCGAGGGCGCGTGCCGCGTCGAGCGGCTTCTGCAGTGTCGCGTTGAGCTCGCCCTCGCGGCGCAGTCGTGTCGCGGCGAGCGACCAGCTCACCGAGTACGCGAGGGCGCGCTGGAAGGCTGCGTGATCGCGCGTCGCGACGTCGACCATCAACACATTGAGAATGTCACCGAACAGCTCGAGGCCGCCGGTGCAGTTGCCGCGCAGCAGCACCTGCTCCGCTTGCGCCAGCAGGGCCGTGCACACGTCGCGCGTGTGCGCCGGCAGCACGTGTGCCTCCTCGCGCACACGCTGCATCACCGCCGGCAGCGGTATGGGCGTCGGTGACGCCATCGTCATCGACGACGTGGGCGACATGGGCGCGCTGAGCGACACGCCGGTCGGGCGCAGACTCTCCAGCTGCTGCACACACGTGTCCGAGAGCGCCGCGACGCCTTGTACGACGAGGCGGGTGACGTCGTGGCGCTGCACAACATTGCGGTTGCCGAAGATGAGAATGAGCAGCGTCGTCAGCAGCACCGCCGACAGCGCAAACACGAGCAGCAGTGCAATGGGGTACTGGTAGCCCTGCGCCACGCCCGCCCGCACACGCGCCATGACGGCGCAGCAGAAGCGATGACACGAGCAGCGCGTCGTCTTGTTGCTTGTCGCACGACTCGACGTGTCAAAGACGTTGCCGCTGTCACTGCTACCGGGTGTCGCAAGCAGCAGCATCTGCTGCTGTTGCTGCTGTTGCTGCTGTGACAGAGTGTACGATGTCGTGTCATTGTTGCTGTTCATGGGCGACGACAGCATCGACACGGCCTTGCCAGGCTTGTGCGCCACACCGTCATTGTTGTGCGTTGCGTCGCCCTCGTCGTACGTGCTCGCGGCCGCCACGACACGACGACCACGCAGTGGATTGACGGGCATGTGGCGTACGTGTGTTTGTGTGTGTTTGTGCGTGTGCGTCTCTGTGTGTGTGTGTGTGCCTGCGTGTACACTCGGCTACAACACGCAAGCAAGCAGGCAAACACATACACATACACATATACATGTATTCGTGTGTGTGTGGGTGTGTGTGCACATCGTTACACGTCATGGCTAAACTCACACCACACAGTCTGTGTGCTCTTGCTCTCTCTCTCTGTCCCCACGTCGTCACACCTCTGCGATCGCGCACACTACAGCTCATATACTCGGTCGAGGCGTGCGTTGGTCGAGTTGGTGGCAGCAACGTCAGGTGTAGAGGCAGCAGTAGCAGCAGCACGGCGGCCGCGGCGCACACCACGACGAGCACGCGATGTCGTCACCGCCACCTCGTTGCGCACCACACCCGCAGACGCCGCCGTGTTGTTGTCCGTCTTGTTGTTGTGTTGCATCACTGCTGCTACTTCTGTTGCTGCTGTTGCTGTTGCCGTTGTTGCTGTTGCTGCTGCGAGGAAGCTTTCCTCGTCCGCCATGCGCGTGCGGCTGTCGGCGACCAGCACGCTGCGCATG
This sequence comes from Trypanosomatidae sp. Fi-14, assembly GCA_023091115.2. Classification (NCBI taxonomy): domain Eukaryota; phylum Euglenozoa; class Kinetoplastea; order Trypanosomatida; family Trypanosomatidae; species Trypanosomatidae sp. Fi-14. The sequence continues at coordinate 36,406 of JAKVQF020000950.1, read as the reverse complement.
TGCACGCCAGCCTCGTCGTCGCCGTCGAAGCGCCGAGAGAGGAGCAGGTCGTCCAGCAGGCCCGTACGCTGCAACGCCTCCTTCATCGACGGCATCGCCAGCAGATAGCTGCGATGTGCATAGACAAACTGCGCAAGCTGTGGCACAAGCGACACCAGCGACGCGCGCACACCGCCACTGTCGTTATTGACGCTGTCAGGCCGCAGATGATGCAGTGCGAGCAGCACTTCTGCCGCCGCCGTCGCCGCGCCATCGTCGCGCGTCACGCCCGCCACGGCATTGCTGCCCTGCCCACGCGTCAGCTGCGCGTGCAGGGCGTTGGCGCACGACGCGGCCGTGTGCCACTCGTCTTGCGTCAGCCGCACCGCATGCAAGTGCGGCAGCGTTGTCACGGCAAGGTACACGTGCAAGCCGCTCGTCTGCGGCGTCGTCGCCGCCGTCGCCTTGCCCTCCACGTGTGCAGCAGAGGACGACAGGTGACGCTGCAGCATGGTCATCATGCGCACGACCGCGGCCTTGTACACACGCTGCGTGAGCGGCGACAGCAGCGATGCGGCGGCATCGTTGTTGGCGTCTGTTGCCGCCGACGCCGACCACATCTGCCGCGATGCGTGCAGCATAGGTGCTCCCATTGCACTGCCGCCAAGTGCCGCACTCGTCGCTGTGCTCGTGCAGACGTGTCGGGCCGTGTGCTCGTGCGCCGTCACGTGCACGACGGCGCCCATGACAGTCACAAACTGTGCATCCGACAACGGCGTCAACAGACTGTGCGACGACGATGACGACGACGGCGCTGCTGCGTATGTGTGCGTGTCGTCGCGACTGTCGCTGCTGCTGCTGCTGCTGCTGTGCTGCGTACGTCGCATTGCCTCGCCGTGCAGGACGTGTGCCGTGGCAGACAGCAACTCGTCGTGCGCAAAGCCAAGCGCACGCAGCGAGCCCCACGCACTCGTTAGTTCCTCGGCGCGACAGCGCAGCACGGCGTCACGCGGCGCGCTGGCGCTGGCGCCGTCGCTCAGCTTGTCATGCTGATGATGATCATCGTCATCGTTGTTGCTACTGCTGCTGCTGCTAGTAGTGCGCAGTGCTGCGGCGAGGCGTGCGCACAGCGCCGCCGTCAACTCACGCTGGTGCGTGATGTGAAGCTTGACCATGCTGTAGAGGACGAGCGTCACATCGTGCGGTGTCGTCTGCGCCACGCACATCTTCAGTCGCGCCACCGTCTGCTGCACAACGCGTATGACGTCCTTCAGCACAAACGTGAACACATACAGCAGCGTACACAAGTCTTGCGCCGTTGTGCTGCACAGTTGTGTCTGCTCGTCGTGCTGCTGTTGCTGTTGCTGCCATCGATGCGGGCTTGACGCGGACGACGACGACGATGACGACAGCAGCGCCGACGCACCACCGCGTCTGCCGTGGCAACGGTGATGACTGTGTGTCAGTGTGCCTGCGGCCGTCACGAGGCTGCGACGACTAGCCATGCTGTTCTTGTCGTCATCGTGGTAGCTACCGCCACCACCTCCACTGCCGTTGCTGCTGCTGCCGCCGCGGTCCACCATAACAGTGCCGTGTGGCACACGCTTGAGCAGGTCTGACGCCGCGGCGATGTAAAACTCAATGTCGCGGTAGCCGAGCAGTGCAAGGGTGTGCAGATGACGCACCAGCGTGTCAGGCCGCAGACGCGCCGTGTGCGCTGTCATGAAGGCGACGACGCCGTTCAGCACGGCGCCGTCGCGCCGGCCGCTGCGCTGCATCGCGTCGAGCAGGTGTTGCACTTCACCGACCGTCAGCGTCTCGTGCCACTGTCGCTCGCGTGTGACGGCGCGAAAGACGGTCGGCAGCAGCTCGCGATGTGAGGCGGTGATCGCGGCCACGCTGCCCGCCACCTCGGCTTGCACACGCCGCGGCACATTGGTCACCTCGACGGCGATGACGGGCATGTGCTGCTGCAACACCGCCTCGCCGCCGTACGCGCGCAGCGCACACATGGCCGCGACAAAGATGTGCAGCCGCTGCGGTGCGACGCTCTCGGTGATGTCGCTGCAGTGTTGCAGGTGGTGCACGAGGGCGCGGTAAAAGCGCACCGGCGCGACCAGTGGTGGTGACAAGGACGACGCGACGAGCTGCGCAGCACCATTGACGAGATTCAGGTAGCGCACGTGGTAGTGCTGCGTGATGTGTGGCGCGAGTGCGTCAAGCATGCGCAGCAGCACGTGTGCCACCGACACGGTCACCTGTCGTCGTACGACGTCGTTGCCACTCGCGTCTGCACTGCTGCCCACAGCAGAAGCAGCAGAAGAAGCAGCAGCAGAAGAAGAAGAAGGAGAGAGCGTCATGCTGCCGGCAAAGTACTCGGGCCTGCCAAAGCGCAACATGACGACCATCGTCTGCGTCATGCGCGTCACGTCATGCACACGCAGCGCCGCCGCCCCGTCGCCGCACATGAGCACAACACCGTCGTCGTCGTCACCGCTGCTGCCACCGCTGCTGCTGCCACCCTCCGTGTGATGCGGCTGTATAGGCGTAAAGTAAAGCGCACACAGACGCCGCACCGCGGCGGTCATGAGTGCGTCATTCATCACACCGCGCCCCTCGCACTTGTGCAGCAGCTGACGCAGCTCGTCACCGTCGGCCTCGGCAAAGGCACGTCGCGCTGTTTGCACAAACGCCTGCAATGCCGCAGCAGCCGCATTGTTGCCACCGCCGCCGCTGCTGCCGCTCATTGCGTGCATCGCGGTGGTGTCGTGACGACTGCTGCTGCCACTGGCTGCCGCAGACAGTGTCGTGTCGAAGCGATCAGCAAAGCGGCCCGCGCCGACCGCGAGCAGTGAGACGACGGGCTGGCCGAGCAGCTTGTAGTACGCAATGACCTCCTGCAGCTGCTCACTCGTGATGAAGGTGCCGGCGGTGACGGCGACCTGGGCGGCGAGGTAGCGCTCCATGGCGACGAAGAAGTCCGGGCAGTAGGTGACGCGCTGTGCGTGAAACAGCTCGAGCACGCGCAGCAGCTGCCTGGCGGTGAATGTGTCCATACAGCGTACACAGTGCTCGGCAAGCAGCGACCACACATCCTCGTGCCGCACCCCCGCACGCTGCAGCGCCTCCATCAGCTGCACCATCTCGCCGCCACTCTGCAACGCACCGCCGCCGCCAGGCGTGCTGCTACTGTTGCCGTTGCTGTTGCTCATCCGTGTCGCTCTTGTCGTCGTTGCTGCCGTATGACGCTTGTCTGCTGTGGTGTGCACATTGTTGTTGTTGCCGTGCAGGGCAGTGCGCAGCAGCTGGGCTGCTGGCACGGTTGCGTCTTGCTCACCGAGCGCGCAGCACGCGGCAATCGTGTGCGCGAGCATGCGTGGTGGCATGTGTACGACATAGTACGGCACCAGTTGCAGTGCATCGCGTGCGACGTTGCTACCCGCAAGGCGAAAGTGCGCCAGGTCGTCGAGCAGGCGGCTCAGCATCATCGGCCCCAGCCTGCTGGACGGTGTGGTGGACCTGTCGCTGCTGTTGCTGCTACCGCCACCACCGCCGCCGTTGTTGCTGTCATCACCACCGCTGTCCTTGTTGCCGTCGACGTGGCTGTGCTGCCATCGCGACACCTCGGCAAGTGTCGGCTTCAGATTGAGGCGCAGCAGCTTGTCCTTCAGCACCTGCCCGAGGCGCGCATCGGGCACGAGTTCGTGCACACGCCGCAGGTGATGCAACGAGCACAGCACTGTGCCAAGCATATATATATGTGTGTGTGTGACTATGACACGCAAGAGAAAATAGTCACACACACACACACACACACAACAGAATACGTGCACATGCACGGCTGTCGTTGCATCGCTACTGCTAGTTGTTCTTCAGCATGCGCGGACCTCCCTCTGACCACGACGTCTGCGGCAGCTCGCCCTGACGAAACTGCTTCACCTGCTCGACCGACCACCGCTGCGATCGCCGTCGTACCTCCTCGACCGTCTGCTCCGCCGACTGCTTGCTCTCGCGCACTTGCTGCGTTGTGCGCCGCATGCTCGCGCCGAGGTCGACGCCGAAGAAGAGCATGACGAAAACGAACAGCGTGATGCTGGACCACGGCACGCTGCGCAGCCACCGCGCCACTGCGCCGTCGGTGTGCACACCACGCCGCAACACCTCACGCTCCCAGCGCCGCACGCGGCAGTAGTCGCACAGCATGCGCAGACCCATGGTGTCGTCGTGCGCGTGTCTATGCGCACACACACACGCGCGGGACTGTATGTTTGCTTGCGTGTGTACCTGACTATTGCACGCAACACAGCAACAGCATCATGTACACATACACAAAACATGTATACACACATACTGTTGCTCATTGCGTACACACATACAACATGTCGTGTCGTGTCAAGCTGCTGTGTGGCTTTGCGTATACAAGTACGTATGCAACGTTTGCAGGTACAGTATGCGTCAGTGTGTGTGTTTGTGCGTGAGTGTGAGTGTGTGAGCATACGTCAGCAACTACGCACGCACACGTGTCCACACACGCATATAAATACATCGGAATAGACACAAGCATACACACACACACACACACAGGCAAACGCAACTTACGTACAAATCTAGTAACAAGTGCATCTACACGTATCGCTTCATACACACATACACACAAAGAGTGTCTGCTTGCCACGGTATACGGCGACAACAACGATGATCGCAAACGTGTACACAACACGCATACAAGCATGCACACAAACACACACACATATTGCTCGCATGTGCGCGTATGTGTGTATACGTGTGTGTGCGTGCTGGCCTTCTGCGATGCACTGCTGTACACCACCACACACATACACAAACACATAGAGTGACACAAGTGCATGTATGCGTATACAGCTCTATTGCTTGTGAGACACACATACACAGATAAATATATATGTATATATACGTACGCGAGTGCAGACGTGCACAACGTGTACACCGTCGCGCGTCCTCTCCGTCTTTCCTCTCTTGTCTTCTTCTTACGTGCTGTAGTGTCTATCTCTGTTACACGTTACGCGTCGCACGCACGGGGCATATAGGTGGCGTCATGTCTGCATGCCATCTTGTGTGCGTATGTGTGTGAAGGGTGTGAGGGGGGTGAGTGTGTCTACACGGAATACAAGGACGACAACGACAACGACACACAGACACAGACACACACGCGCGCAGACGCACCCCTCCTCTCGCTCTTTGTGTATGCGCTTGCTCTTCTCCTTCTCCTTCTGTGCGTGTGTATGTACATTCTAGTGTACTGGCAGACACGTGGGCATGGCGCACTTGGTGACCTCGCCGTGCCGCGCGCTGTTATACTTGCGGCGCACCGCCTGATACTTGGTCGTGGGCACATAGTTGACAAACTCGAGGATGGCAAGCGCACACGCGCGCAGGTCCGCCACGTCCATCTTGCTGTGCTGCTGCAGCGTGTCGCACCACACCCGCGTCGACGACCCCGTCGCCACGCCAAACTTCAGCCGCGTCGTCAGCAGGGCCAGGAACACGCTCGCGCACGCGACTTGCGAGGGTGTGTACTGCAAACACTTGTAGTCGAGCAATGCATGCTCCATGAAAAAGCCCGTCGCGTGACACAGCAGCTCGTGCTCTGCCGAACGTGCATCGTGTGCCGTGCTGCTGCCGCCACTGCTGCTGCTGCCGTCGCGCTGGTGCGGTTGCGGTTGTGCGTAGCCATCGCGACTGCGACTGCGCGTGACGCTGCCGACGCCCGCTTTGCCGAGTATGTCCTCGTCCTCGAGCACTGTCAGCAGGCGTGTCGCGAACTGGTACGCCGTCGGCACCGTCAGGCGGAAGCGCAGGGCAGTGCACATGTGCCGCTCCATCTGCACAATCTCATCGCGCGTGTACGTGTTGGCGCTAATGTGCACACACTCGTGCACCTGTGGCGGCCAAATCTCCTCATACTTGGCCGCTATCAGCATGGCACACACCCCCACCAGCTGCAGCTTCGCGCGCGGGATGTAGGTGTTGCTGTTGAACTTGATGTTGACACACGACAAGTAGCGGTCGAGTATGTTGACGGCCAGGTGCATCGTCTCGGGGTGCAGCTTGAACTTGATGTGCACGTCGACGAGCCAGTCAATGAGAATGACGCGCATCTTCTCGTTGATCTCGGGCTGGTACTGCAGATAGTGCGGCGAGGCAAAGTAGCGATGCACCGAGCTCGTGTTGCTGTCAAACGAGGCGACGCCCTCGTTGAAGCGGCGCACTGCCGCACGCTCGCTCTCGATGAACATGTCACTGATGTCGTGTATGAGCTCGCTGCAGTACACCGGATCGTCGGCGTGTCGCTCGCCGCGGCGCGGACTAGACTTGCGCGCTACCGGCACCGACGCACGCGGCTGCTGCTGTTGTTGTTGTGCCGCAAACGTCGCGGGCACACTGCTGTTGGCGTTGTTGTTGCTGCTGCTGCTCCTCCTGTAGTAGTTGACACCTCCTGCAGCGACACCGTAGTCCTTGTCGTAGACGTCGACATGCCCACTAGCACAGCGTGCTGTTGTCGTCGTTGTCGTGTACACATTCTCATTGTTTGGCTGGGACGAGGTAAGTGACTGCTGCGAGCAAAAACTAAGCGCTGCCGTTGTGCGAAACGCCGCTGCCGCTGCTGCCGCCGCCGCTGCCGCTGTGTTGCCTGCGTTGCTGCTGCTGCTCGTCGTCGTCGTCGTGACGACATGGTTGACCGAGGCGTGTGCGCTGCTCGCGAGCCGGCTGGCGTTGCGCAGCTTCGGGTCGACGGCGCGACCGCTCGGCAAGTTGGACACCTCACGCAGCGCCGACATTGCGCAACACACGTGTACACAAACACACACACGCGAGCGCTACAGTCGTCACCTTTCTAGTGAACGCGTCTAGTGCACGTGCTTACCTTTAGCACACGTACACACGGACAAACACATACACACACACACACACAAACGCGCACAACAAACCACGACACAAGCTGCACACTCGTTATCGGCTCTTGTGTATGTGTGTATGTGTGTGTGTGTGTATATGTATGTGTGCTTGTGTTTCTGTATATATATATGTGTGTGTGTGTGTGTGTGTGTGTTTGCTTGCACAACAAGACGACAAGATGCGCACACGCAAGCACATGCATGTAAGCAATGTACGTACACAACGATATATGTGTGTATTGTTGTATGTTGGCTCGTGAGTACACATACACACACACACGCACGCCCGAGACGACTGCACACGCACGCCTTCGTTTTACGACGCGTACACACACACACACACGCGCACACACACACATGTGCGCGTCTTACGAGTAACATACATACAATCATGCTTAGCATCACGTTGCTCGACACGCATCACCGCCACCACCGTCGTCGTCGCTGCTCACCTTCATCATCGTCTTACTGCACGCTTATGACAAACACACAAAAAAGTAACACACACACAGACAGGCAGAGCGTTACATAATAACATACTACGCAAACGTACACATATATATATATATATATGCATGTTTTGCTATCGTACGCACTTTGCACGCTGTACTACATGACAACGCACACACAGACACATGTACACACACAGACACACGTACACACACGCACGCTAGCTGTTGATCGACTGCGCAAAGCACGCCATGCACGCCTCCTTGACCGCCTCGGACATGGTCGGGTGTGCGTGGCACGTGCGGCCAACGTCCTCGGAGCTGGCGCCGTACTCGAGCGCGAGCGTCGGCTCGGCAATCAGCTCGCTCGCCGCACTGCAGACAATCTGCACGCCAAGGATGCGATCCGTCTTCTTGTCCGTCACCACCTTGACGAGGCCGTCCTCGGTGCTCACCGCCTTGGCGCGCGAGTTGGCCGAGAAGGGGAACTTGCCAACCTTGTACTCGATGCCGAGCTTCTTGACCTCGGCCTCGGTCTTGCCCACTTGGGCCACCTCAGGCATCGTATAGATGACACCCGGGATGGCGTCGTAGTTGACGTGGCCCGGCTTGCCGGCGAGCAGCTCGGCGCAGGCGACGCCCTCGTCTTCGGCCTTGTGTGCGAGCATCGGGCCCTTGTTCACCACATCACCAATGGCGTACACATTTGGCACATTCGTCTCAAAGTGGTCATTGATGCACACAAAGCCGCGCTCGAGCTTCAGGTTGATCGCGTCGGCGTTGAGGCCCGCCGTGTGCGGCCGGCGACCGACCGAGCAGAGCAGCACGTCGCCGCTCAGCGTCTGCCGCTTGCCATCCTTGCCCTCGACCTCGATGACGACGCCGGCGTCGCCCTTGTTCTCGCCGCTGATGACCTTGGTGTTTGTCAGGAAGCGCATCTTCTCGTGCTTGCTCAGCGCGCCCGTCAGCGCACTCGCGACGTCGGCGTCGGTGCTCGCGGCGCACTGCGGGGCGTACTCGACCACCGTCACCTCGGCGCCGAGGCGGGCCCACACGCTGCCGAGCTCGAGGCCAATGACACCGCCGCCAATGACGATCATCTTGCGCGGCACCCGGTCAAGCGCGAGGGCGCCCGTTGACGACAGCACCACCTTCTCGTCAAAGGGCAAAAACGGCAGCTCCGTCGGCTCGCTGCCCGTCGCAATGATCACTTTGCGCGCGTCAATCGTCTCCTGCTTGCCATCGAGGCCGTCGACTTGCAGCGTGTTGGCGTTGACAAAGCCCGCCGAGCCGCGCACGTAGCTGACCTTGTACTTCTTGAACAAGTACTCGACACCGCCCGTGAGCGCCTTGACCGCCTTATCCTTTTGCTTCTGCATCGCCGCCACGTCCATCTTGACCGCCTCGCCGCCGACGATGCCGTACTTGGCAAAGTTGGCGTGGGCGTCGTGGTACAAGTGTGTTGCGTGCAACAGCGCCTTGGACGGGATGCAGCCCACATTCAGGCACGTGCCCCCTGGCACACCGCGCTTGTCGATGCACACGGTGTTCATGCCCAGCTGCGACGCCTTGATCGCCGCCACATACCCACCCGGGCCACCACCAATGACGGCCACATCATACGACGCCCAGCGTGCAGCACAACGGCGCAGCATATTGTCTGTACGTGTGTGTGTGTGTGTGTACGTGTGTATGTGTGCAAGTGACGTACTGTTTTGTTTGCTTGCTTATGTGCTGTTTTGTTGGCAATGTGCACAAACTGTGTACGTGTTTGCGTGTTTGCGTGTGACACAAGCAAGCGAGCAAGCAGCACATACGCACATGTGACGATGTACAACAGGCAAGCACAAACATAACGTGTGACGGCGACACGACAACAAACTAACACATACACACACACACACACACACTAATACACAGATACACATACGTAGACATGTACATACTTACATACAAAAACGCAAACACACACGCACACATACACAGACACGCACGCCACGCTACTGTTTTGCGTGCTTGTCTGTTTGCGCAGTGTCTACAGCACCTGCGCGATGGCGTCGCGTTGCGCATCTGTCAAGTTGGCTGGCAGGGTGAACGTCAGCGTCACGTACAAGTCTCCGCGCTCCGACGGCACGTGCAGCCGTGGCATGCCCTTGCCACGCAGCTTGACGATCGTGCCATACGCAATGACGCCCGGCACGCGCACTCGCACCTGCTCGACACCGTCGAGGTGCAGCAGCTGCCGGTCGACGCCGAGCAGCGCCTCCTTCAGTGTAATCTGCAGCGTCGTGTCCAAGTCGACGGCGTTGTCGCGACGCGCAAAGCGCGGGTGCGGGTGGGTGTGCAGCAGCAGCGTTAGGTCACCCGGTATGCGCTCAGGTGTCTCGTCCGCCTCCATCTCGAACACCACCGGGTGCCCCTCCGGCACGCCACGCTCCACCTCGACGCTCAGCGACGTCGCCGCGCGCACCACACGTTCGCCACGGCACGCCGGACACGACTGCTGCCACACGTAGCCGCGGCCGCCGCACTGCTGACACGCCGCGCGCACATCTTGGTACATGTTCGGCGCCAGCATGTGACGCTGCACCACCGCGCCCGTGCCGCCGCAGTAGCGACACCGCGTCGTCGGCGAGTGCGGTGCCGCGCCACGACCCTTGCACACGGTGCACACCTTCTGCTTGTTTACGGTGAAGGTGAACGTGCCACCGGTAAAGACGAGTTCGAGCGGCACCGTCGCGCGCAGCGTGGCATTGGCGCCGTGCAGGCCATCGTCCGTGTGCATGTGGAAGAGCTGCGCGAGTGGGTGTGCCGCCGCCGCGCCCGCCCCCACCGCCGTCGCCTTCTCGAGCAACACCAGGCCCTCTTCGCCGCGCATGTCGTACATCTTGCGCTTGCGCTTGTCAGACAACACCTCGTAGGCGCGATTGATCTCCGCGTACAGCTGCCGGTCCGCGGCGCTCGTGGCGACGTCGGGGTGGTGCTTGCGTGACAGGCGACGAAAGCTCGCCTTGATCTCAGCCAGCGTCGCGCTCTCGCGCTTGTCGTGCAGCTGCAGCACCGCGTAGTAGTCCACCTCGGGCCTGCCATCTGCCTTGCCGGGTCGCTGCTGTGCCGCGACGCCGACGAGGACGCCACTGCCGCCATCGTTGCTCAGCGTCAGCAACGCCAGCATCGCCGTCGCCGTCAGCAGCCATACGAGCACCCGCGTGGTGCCCAAACGCAGCCCGTGTGGGTGGCGGGCGCGACGGTCGTCACACTTGTTCATTGGTGCTACGACAACTGACGTTGTCACTATACACACACACACACACACAGACAGATGTGCTCAACAAGTATGCCAAGGTGCAGCATTGCATCATCACACGAGCGCAAACACGACGACGACAACAAGGCACACACACACATACATGTAACTAGCTAAGCATACACTCACGCACACGCACACACGTATATCGTCATATGTGTTTTTGTTGCCGTCATACGCTCGCGTACTTGTGCGTTACGATATGGGCTTGTAGCCCGTCTGCGCGACGGGCGTCAGCATCTGCTGTCCGAGTTTCAGGTTGACGTCAACGGGGCCGGTCGCGAGGCCGCTGTGTACGCGCTGCCCACTGCGGTTTTCGTTCACGACCGCCTCGGACTCGCGCAGCAGGCGCTGCTGCTCCTCACGCGTCACCTCGCGTGTGGCGGTGCGCGTGAACATGAGGCTTGAGCGCTGTGTCAGCATCATGCGACGCACATGAAACGACAGCGCACTCGTGTGCTCGTCCAGGTCAAGCACCCGCGTAACAAACCACTGCTGCACCACCGCATACGCAATCGACATGGTGCACATGCCAAACGACACACGGCCGAGTGTTGGCACGCGCAACATCCACTTGCCCGGCGCCCCGCCGCCGCTGTACGTGCTCACATGGTACACAAACTTGCTCCACGGCAGTCGGCGCGCGCCATAGTAGCCAACCGCAAACGACAGAGGAAAGCTGAGCAGCGTCACCGCTAGGCCCGTCTTCACCAGACGCAGCTCCTGCTCATCGAGGTTGGTGTCGTAGTGTTGCAGAAAGTCGATGAAGTCTGCTCGGTTGTACGGTCGGGTGCGGTCGTCAAAGTGACGTATCGCCATGCCACCCGTGACGGTGCCCAACTCACGCATGCCACCACCACCACCACCACCACTCGACGCGCTCGATGTATTGCTCATGTCTAGCGCGCGACAGCTATGAACGCATACCCCCCCCACACACACACAAACATGCAACAAGACAACATGTGACATGTTTGTATATCGCACACACATAGTGCACGCAATACTGCATGCACACGCATGCAGGCACGTGTGTGAGTGAGTGTGTGTGTGTGCGTGGTGTATGTGTGCATGCATACGACGACGGCGATGACGGCGACAGTCAAGTCGACATTAGTGACAAGGAGTGACAACGCACGCACGCATACACACACACATGTATATATATGTTAGTCAACATCACTCTCATGTGCGCGCACAGACACAGCACTTGCCACCTTGTTTTGTCGTATGTGCACACACACACACACACACACACACACACACACACACACACGCACAGCAAACAAACAGGAACACGTGTACATGCACCAGGCACGTGTGCATGATTCCTCGCCACCGCGTTATGCATTGCATCCTCGTGCTTCGCTTGCACATACACGTACACACATACGTACGACAAAGCATGCATTGCTAAGAACTAACACACGTCTATACATGAGTCGTTTGCATATATAAAATATGTGTACACGTAAGTGCTTGCGTACTAGTGTGCCTGTGTATGATTGTATGACCCTATGTATTGTATATGTGTGTGTACATGTGTGCAGTTCACACCTACGTACGTAAAGTAGAATACATACACATACACATGTACACACACACACACACACGTGCACGCACCTGTCATCGCGTTCGTCTCGTTGCTTCTTGTCACTCGCGTGTACGCCAGAGGCGTGTGTGTGTACACGTGTATATTGTTAGACCAGCCGCCAGTGTGTGTGTGTGTGTGTGTGTATGCATGTGTGTCAACGTGCTGCGCTGCAGCACTCGTTATTTTGCTACTTGTCGTGGCGATGATGACGCGGGTAGTCGTCTGCCTTAACGACATACACCATACACACACAACAACAAACAAACAATGTACATAACACATACACACACACACACACACACTCACCAACTCACTCCGTGTGTTCGTCGGCTGCATTGCCGACACTCTTGCCTTGTCACGTCATGCACGTGCATGTGCGCATATAGACGCACAAAAAACCAGTCATGCAGACACAGCGTCATACAAGCATACACCCTCACCCACATGTACGTGCGTGGGCGTGCTTGCACACTGCGTGTCTGTCGTATTCACTCCTTGCGATGCTGCCCGCGTATGTGTATGTGCGCGTGTGTGCGTGTCTCTCTCCGACTCGTGCATGTGCGCAGTTTGTGCGACATAACAGACAAACGACGTTATAGACGACACACGCACACACACATATGCACGCACGCACCAAATCGTTTGCTTACAGAGATACATGTGTATATATATGTGTGTGTAGAGTATGTCGTACGTCAATAGTGATGAGGGGATGTGTGAGGCGTGAGGTGGGGGGCGGTGGCTTGTAATACTAGGCTTGGTATAAATATGTTGAGGACAACTTGTCACACAACGCGTCAGTCGTATGGCTACACACAGACACAAACACACAAAAGCGTCACACAAACTCTCACAAATGTGCGCGTACTCGCTACTACTTGCGTACACACATACACACACACACACACACACACACACACACACACATACACACACATGCATACAGACACACACATGCATACATTACATGCGCCTCGCACCCGCCAGCACATACTCCTTGCGACACGCGTGATGTGTCAGCGATGACGACGATGCTGCTGTCGCCGGCGCTGCTGCCGCCGGTGTCGCCACGACCACGCGTGCTACTTTGCTCACATGTGATTGAGCCGCAACCGTCGTCACTACTGCCGTCAGTGGTGTCGCTGCTGCTGCTGTTGCTGCTGCACACGCCGTCCTCGTCACCGACGCCGAACGTTGCAACGATGCAGCTGCACGGTTGTTGCTGTTGCTGCTATTGCTACTACTCGCACGGCTGACCGCCACGACCGGTCGCGCTACTGCAACACTGCAGCGCAACGCCTCCGCGTATGACTTGGCACATCGCGTGTGGCCTGCCGACTCACGCTCCACTGCGGTCACCTCTGCGACTGCCGCCGTTGACGAGGTCGTCGTCACAGCGTCGTCGCGCGTGCCGACGGGTGCTGCCGCTGCTGCAGCGTGACCGTCAACATCATCATCATTGCTGCTGTTGTTGCCGTTGATGCTCTTGCTTGCAGTCGCTTGTGTGCCCACGTCAGCGGCGTCATGTGTCGCTTGCTGCTCTTCTTCTTGTTGCTGTTGTTGCTGCTGGCGCGCACGACGACGCTGCATGGCAGCCGTCAGAGGATCATGAAAGCAGAAGCGCAGTGACGCGACGGCGGCCGCAGCAGACGGCGTCGGTGGCAGCGACTGTGGCCTCGTTGCTGTTGTTGTTGCTGTCGTTGTTGTAGATGCTGCCGCGATGGGCGTGTTGCCGTCGTCATTGTCGCCCGCCACATCGCAGCTGTCGTAGACGACAAAGGCGGTCGAGTAGGGGTCGTAGCGGTGACGCCCGCACGTACGTGGTGGTGGTGGACTACTGCTGCTCACCACGGCAGCCACGACGCTGGGAGCAGGCGTAGCTGTGCTGCTACTGCTACTACCTGTGGCGGTAGTGGCGGCAGTGATGGCCGCAGCGCTGTCGACAGTCACACACGGCGTCGATGCCGTGTCGTGCGGCAGTGGCTGCGGTGGCGCGGCGGGTGTGTCGTGCCACGTCGGCAACGCCACGTCTACGGCGAGTGGCGGTGGTGATGGTGCCATCATGCTCGCTGTCATGTTCGCCGTGTTGTCGCTGCCACAACAGCAGCCACAATCACTGCACCGTGTGCACACGGGCGTTGTTGCAGCAGCAGTAGTGGCTGGTGGTGTGGTGGTGGTGGCAGCGAGCAGCGGCAACAGCAGCGGTGTGGGCGGTCGTGGCAGGTCAAGCGATGATGATGACGACAGTGGCAAGCCATTGTGCTGCTGCTGTTGTTGTTGTTGTGCCGCATAGCCTGTAGCATCACACGACAGCGGTGGCGGTGGTGGTGGCGCGTGCGTTTGTTGTAGCGGTAGTTGCTGCTGCTGCTGCTGCTGCACTTGTCGCTGCATCATGTAGGCCTTGTCTGGTGCAAAGTCGGCCGCGTCACACGTCATGGCTGCCGCTGCATCGTCGTACATGACACCGCTCCACTCACCACAGTACACATCGTACACGCCATACACGGGGTGTGTCCACATGCCCGTGTACGCATCATACACCATCTCGCACATCACATCGTCCTTGCCGACATCGCTGCGGCCGCCGCCCTCTGCTGGCGCGGCCGACGATGGTGTCGCGGCGGCCGCGGCGGCGGCGGCGCTGCCGTTGTACGGCAACCATGCCGGTCTGCCATTGTCGCCGCCATTGCCACCACTGCTGTCGTACATGTCGTCGATGGCATACATGGTCATGTAGTCAGCCTCGGCACCCGCCATGGCGCGTGCTTCTGCTGCTGCCATGTCGTTCGTCACCTCACCGTATGACGACCACCACACGTGCTCAGGTGGTGGCGGCGGTGGCAGTGACGAGGCCGCTGCTGCTGCTCCGCCTACGCTGGCTGCAGCCATCTCGTCCATATCGCACATGCTGCCACGTGCGTGACGCGAAGACAGCGCTAGCGGTGGTGGTGGTGGTGGCAGCATGTGCGGTGTCATCATCGTTGCTGTTGCTGCGCTGTCCACGCCATCGCCGCTGCCACTGCGTTGATAGGACGGTACAAACGGTGCAGCATGGTAGTTGCAGCCGGGCTTGACAGGCGACAGTGCTGCTGGCGGTGGTGGCAGGGGTGGCAGGGGCAGGGGTGGGGGTGGCAGAGACGTGGGACGGCGCAGGTGACCGTCGTAGAGCGGCGTTGCTGCACTCCAGGGCTGTGCTGCAGAGTGTGCGGCCATGTGGTTGTTGTGGTAGCCCTTGACCAGGCTGCCGCGGTATGCCGGCGACAAGGATGCAGCTTGCTGCTGCTGCTGTTGCTGTACTGACAGACGAGTGCCATACACGACGCCAGCCCCGCCCGCGTACACACCACGACGACGCAGTCGCGGTGACGCTACACGACGTGCACGCAGCGCGGCAATGTCCGCCTCGATGCGCGCGTCGACCGATTGCGGTGGTGCAGGCTGCGCTGCTGTTGTTGCAGACGACGTCGATGGTGTCTCCGTCACAGTAGCAGCGACGGCGGATGCTACGCTGCTCGTCTTGGCCTCTGCATACACTGCTGCTGCTGTTGCTGTCGTCGTACTGCTGCTGCTGCTGCTGCTGCTTGTTGGCTGCGGTGCCTTACCGTCCGTCGCGACCTCATCACACGATGCGAGGCTGTGGCTGCTGTGCAGAGCACACGTGACCACAGGTCGGCACGTCAGAGGCGAGTCGGCGCCAACCGCGCATGGGCAGCGAGGGCGTGCCAGACACGGCGGTGGCTGCGGCTGTTGTTGCTGTGTAGTGTGCTGCACTAGCTTGGCGCTGAGCGGCGGCGCGCTCGCGACGCACGGCGTCGCCACGTCGACTGGCGCAATCGTGTGCACAGCAGCAGGGGCTGCTGCCGTGCTTGCTGTGACGACGTCTTCTTCTTCTGTCGTTGCTGCTTCCGTGGCGCAGTTGTTGCTGCGAGTGTGTACGTCGTCCTCGACGACCGTCACGCAGTCGGCCGCGCTTGCGGCGTCAATGACGGCGAGCACCATGTCGCTCGACTGCTTTTCATGCGGTTGTGACTGCGGCTGTGCATCGGCTTGTCGCTGCTGCTGCTGCTGCTGCTGTGCTGTTGCTTGCTGAAGTATGTGCGACTGCTCGTCAAGCGCCTGCGGCGTCGACTCGCCTGAGCAGCGCACACTCTGCCCGTGCGGCTCAATGCCGTCCTGGCTGTCACCGCTGGTGGGCAGCAACTGCAGCTGCTTGCCGGCACCGAGCGTCAGCGTGCCGGAGCAGCTGAGCATCTCATCGAGCAGCGTCATGGCGCCGGGTGCGCGTATGTTTGCTACACTTGTACGCTATTGCTACTGCTACTACTGCGCCTCTCAGCTGCAGCTGCTTCTGCTGCTGCTACTGTCGCTTGCTATCGACGATACTGCTCTGCGGATGCGTATGCGCGCTTCTCCTTGTGTGTGCGTGTGTATGTATGCGTCTGACTGAAACACGCGCGCACAGCCCACTCACTCGCTCACTTACTTCTCACCTCGTCTGTTACCTCCACCTCGCTTGCACTGCTTGACTTGTGCTGCTTTGCTGCACCACTACGCACACACACACACTCGACTTGCCTTCTCGCCGTTATCGCGTTACACTGTCACGATAAGTATATAATGCGTACACACCGGAAAAATAGTCAGAGCAACTGACGCAACACGCACGCACACACGTTCACTCACACGCACAAGAACACCTTTCACTTGATGTATATATGTGTATATATGTATATGTATATATGCGCACACGTGTGTGTGTGTGACTTGTGCAACGCGTGCACTTCCTTTTGCTTGTGCCTGTATGCGATACCTTGCGTTTGTTTTTTGTGTTTGTGTGTATGTGTGACAGCAATGCCTTGTCGTTTTGTATATATATGTGTGTGCACGTGTGTGTGTAAGCACGAAGTAGTGTGTGAAGTCTCTTCACTGTTGCTGTAATCCTGTCTCTCTCTGTGTGTGTGTGTGTGGTTTGTTTTTTACGTAAGTCTGGGAGGGTGCGGTGGGGTGTGGTGGGGTACACAAGCGGTGCTGAATGTGCACCTGATCAAACACACAACAAACGGAAACAACGGACAAAACAACGACAACGGCGACCAACACGACGAACACCACGACACAGTAACAACGAACGCGAGCGCGCACTCACTCACACTCACACACTCAGAGAGAGAAAGCCGTTCACGCTACAAGATCGACGAGTGCTCGCAGTGACGACGACAACGCGCGTGCGCACACACAACGATACTTGCTTACTTTGCTAATACGTTATCTCTTTTTTGTGTGTACAAATATGTACGTATATGTATACGTATTCGCGTGCTATATAATAGCGCCTACCTACAACACCCACACACACGCGTACACGCGCGCGTGACACACGCACGGGCACAGCACGCAGCGGCAAGGGGCTAGCGTGCCCTTTTCTCTCTCCGCTCTTCTCTGTGTATGCACGCCTATAGATGTATACGTGTGTATTCTTGTGCGCGAAGTAGGCTAGCGCGACGTACACCTTGTGCGCACTTGTGCTTGCTAATGACAATACGACGCGTATACCTTGTGTCGTAGTATGCACGTGCGTGTGCGTGTGCGCGTATTTGTGTAAATATATGTGTACACGTGTGTGCGTGTGCGTGCTTGTGTGTGTGTGTCTCTACACTGTAAACAAATGCAAGCGCACGCGCATGTATGCATGTACACACACACACACACACACACAACACAATTGCCGACGTGTCGTGTACGTGCATGCATGTTACAGCTTCATGCGCCACGGCACGTTAGCTTTTACCTACACACACACATACACACTTACGCGCTTACGTGCATGCACGCTTTGCTGCTGCGCCGTCTTTGCTCGTCACAGACACAGTGATCTTTTGCCCCCCTCGCATGCACCGCACCTGCACGAGCACAACAAGACGCGCACACGCACACGCAAGTATACATATATACATACATACAATCACGCCCACTACAATCATACACACACAGCACACACACACACACATACACACGCAAATGTGTGTGTGTGTGTGTGGTTGCTCTCGTCCGTCTTTTTCCGCGCACACACACACACATATGCATGCACGTGTTTACGACATCACCATCATCATCACAAACACATACAGTCATGCCTCTTACAGCACCCGCCTGCATCGACGACGGTGGGCGACACGCAGCTGCCACGCACACTCGTCGTTGCCCTCCTTTATCTCGCATACAGCACCCTACACTCACACCCACATACGCGTATGCGTGCGTGTGTGCGTGTGCGTGTGCATGTGCTTGTTTACCATGACAGGCACAATGTTAGCGCCCCTGCTGCTCCTCCTCGTCGGGGTTGAGGCGCACGCAGTCGTCGATGCGCAGAATTGTAATGGCCGCCTCGGTGGCGAACTGCAGTGACTTGACCTTGCTTGGCGCAGGCTCGAGCACACCAGCCTTGACATTGTTGCGCAGCGTGCCCTGCTGCAGGTCAAGACCGGTGAAGCGCGCCTCGGCGTGCGACGACGACGGCGCCGCTGCTGTCGCTGCGCTCGCCGACACACTTGACACGCCATTGGCCGCCGCCGCTGCCGCTGCCGCTGTTGTCGCCGCTGCGGCTGCCCTTGCCGTGGCCATGTCAGCACCGTGGTGGGCGCGGTTGTGCTCGACGCGCAGCTTGGCGACGAGGTCGGTCGCGTCGAGCGCGGCATTGAGCGCCAGCGTCTTCGGGATGACGAGCAGCGCCTCGGCAAACTCAGCCACCGCGAGCTGCTCGCGCGAGCTCAGCGTGCGGGCAAAGGTGTCGAGGTACACCGACAGCGCCGCCTCGACGGCGCCACCGCCCGCGACGACGCTGCTCGCCTCACACGTCCGCGCAACGGCCCACAGCGCGTCATTCAGCGCCCGCTCCATCTCCTCGAGCATGAGGTAGTTGGCGCCGCGGCAGATGATCGTCGAGCACACCGCACTCGACGTGCCCGCGACGACGAGGCAGTCGTCATCGCCAATGTGCTCCTCGTACACGCGCTCGGCGCGGCCGAGCCACTTGGGGTCGAACACCTCGTTGCCCTCCAGGTCGGACATGGTGTGCACAATCTGTGCCCCCGTCGTCTTGGCAATGCGGCGCAGGTCGTCCTTCTTGACACGCCGCACGCCGAGGACGTGCTTGTCTACCATGTACTTCATCATGCTGTCCTCGATGCCCCACGAGGTCATGATGACGTTGGCACCCGCGGCGATCATCTTCTGTATGCGCTCCTTTGTAATGTCAAGCTCGCGCTGCCGTATCGCCTCGGCCTTGCTCGGGTCACTGATCGTAATGTTGATGCCCAGACGCATCTTGACAGCGCGCAGGTCAAAGTCGACGAGCGCAATCTTCGCGTCTTGCACCGAGCTTGGCATGCCTTGTGCGGCGCGTGCGAGATTCATGGCGAAGCCGTGCACAAGCCGCGACTCGTGCAGGCTCCTGCCGTGCTGCAGCAGCACCGACACGGCCTTGCGCGGGTACACCACATCGCCAAGCTCGTTCACCGTCTTGACCGACAAGATGGCGTCGACGACGATGCTGGCGAACAAGTCAGCATCGTTGCTCAGTATCTTGCTCGCCATTGACGTGCGCGCGACATTGTGCAGCACATCCTTGCCGAGGCTGTCGACGCTGCAGCAGAGGTTGTCCTTGAGGTAGCGCAGGGCGTGTCGCATGGCGAGTTTGTAGCCGGCAATGATGCTCGTCGCGTGGATGCCCTGCACGATGAGGTCCTGTGCGCGGCGCAGCAGCTCGGCGGCGAGGATGACGACCGACGTCGTGCCATCGCCAATCTCCTTGTCCTGCAGCTGCGCCAAGTCGACCAGCAGACGCGCGGCGGGGTGCTCGACGTCGAGGCACTTGAGTATCGTTGCACCATCGTTCGTCACAAGTACATCGCCGACGTCGTCGACGAGCATCTTGTCAAGGCCAATCGGGCCAAGGGACGACTTCACAACATTGGCGACCGCCAGCGCCGCCGTCACATTCTCGCGGCGCACCGGCAGGCCCGTTGTGCGCGTGCCATTGATGCCAAGTGCAGCCTTCTGTCGTGTCTGCATCGTCACAGCTGTGCAATGTGTATGCGTGCGTGTGTGTGTGCGTTTGTGTAGTTGTGCGTGGGGTGCAACGCGTAAATGTATCTGTATGTATGTGTGTTTGTGTGTTTGTGTAGACGCGCGCAGCAGCAAGACAGTGTACACAGTGTTATTGTTGTACATACACACATACACATACATCTGCATACACACGCACACACACACACGCATGTACACATGCCAACAGACAACACAAACGACTGCCATCACCGACTGTCATTACACACACATAAAAGTTTGTGTGTCTTGTGTATACGCGCACATTGCCCACGCATGCACACGTGCGTGCGCCTTTGCTTTTGTTGGTAGCCTCGTTTTCGTCAACTTGTCATAACGCATCAAGACACATACACACACACACACACACACATACACACACACACACACATCGTGCTTACTTCTTTGCGCGTGCATGCTCCCTTCTCCTTCGCCCCGTCTCTCTGTCTCTCTCTCTTCTGTGATGCACTACAAGTGTGCCTTGCCGCCCGCCTCGGCAATGAGCTTGACGTTGCGCTGCCGCTTCTCGAGCTCGAGCTCGCTGTGCAGCAGGCCCTTGAAGTAGCGCACCGTGCGCACCTTCAGCTCCGCCGTGGCGTCCTCGTCGAGGCAGAGCACCGCGGAGGGGTGCATCTGCAGCATGCTCGCTGTGCACGTGTGATTGATGCTGCCCTCGACGCACCGCGCCACCGCAAGGGCCTTGTTCAGCCCCGTTGCGATCATCACCACCGTCTTCGCGTCCATGATGGTGCGCAGGCCGACCGTCAGCGCCATCGTCGGCACCCGCTTCACATCATTGTTGAAAAAGCGTGCGTTGCTCTTGATCGTCTCCTCATTCAGGCTCTTGACCCGCGTGACGCTGCTCAGGCTGCTGCCTGGCTCATTGAACGCAACGTGGCCATCGGTGCCAATGCCGGCGAGGAAGAGGCGAATGCCGCCGACGCTGCGTATCTTGTCCTCGTAGCGCCGGCACTCCTCGATGAGGTCCTCGGCGTTGCCGTCAAGTATGTTGCAGTTCGCGGCGGGTATGTCAACATAGTCAAAAAAGTTGTGCTTCATGAAGTAGTGGTAGCTCTCGGGGTGGCTCTCGGGCAGGCCAACGTACTCATCCATGTTGAACGTGACAACATGCTTGAACGACACACGGCCCTCGCGGTAGGCCAAGATGAGGCGCTGATACGTGCGCAGTGGCGTCCCGCCCGTCGGCAAGCCAAGCACAAACGGCCGCTCCGCCGTCGGCGCAAAGCTGCGAATGGCATTGATGACGTAGTTTGCCACATACTCGGCCACCTCGTCCTCGTTCTTCGAGATGACAATGCGCATGGCGGACGTGCCCCCCTCGTGTCGTTGACCTTGACTGCACTGTTTTGCTGTGCTCGCGCAGCGTGTCAGCTCTTGTGACGCCGAGGACGACCGAGACGCAAACACAAACACACACACAAACAGACAGACAGAGACACGTCAATTGTGTGACGCGAAGCGCGCTTGCTACATGATCAGCAAACGACACAACAAGGCGAGAAATGCACAAGAGCAACGACACACGCACGCATGCATGCATAGCTGTGTGTGTGTGCACACTTGTTGTGTCTGCGTGCGTGCATGTGTGACATGGGGGCACTAGGGGGTGATGCATGTGGGCAACGTGTACGCCGCCCTATATATACACAAACACACACACACACACACACACACATGCACACGAGAGCAGCAACTCATGGTCATGCCACACACACGTATACAAATACACGCGCATGTCACTGTACACTTGTGTTCGCCCTCGTGTTTGCATGCATGTTGCGCCCTCTGCGCGCGCGTCTGCATGTATGTATATATATATATATATATGTATGTGTGTGCATGTGTGCATATGTTCCATTAGCAGGTCGTTACTGCACGTACATATACATACACATACACAAGAACAGACACACGCACGCACACGCACGTCGTCTCGAATACACACTCATACATACAGACACTGCAACACACACACACAAGCCTAGACACACGCACACAAACACGTACATATACACGCTTGTATGCTCGTCGGTTGCCGCTTGCTGCTTGTTCACTTTATATATACATGTATATACACAAATACACATGCACATACTCGTACATACATACGCACACATACATATGCGCGTTCGTATACATACAAACGTGGCGACACAACTACAAACGATCATGCAAGTGCGCACACACACACACACACCGCACGTCACTGCACGACGAATGCACGTCATCGTATACACATACATACAAACCGTCGTCGTCGCCGTCGTCAACAAACAAAAGCCATGTATTTTACATCGATCGTACAAAATTGCGCAAGAGGTAGAGTGGGAGTGTATGTGCAAGAGTGTGTGTATATATAAGTGTGTGTGTGTGATGTGTCAAAGCTATTTGCTGTAGGGACACACTGTGTGCACACACACACACACGCACACGCACACACACAGACAGCGAGACACATACACGTGCACACGCTTGCGCACGTGTGCAGTTGGGTGAAGAGGTGTGTGGGGCGATGGGAGTGCTGTGATGTCGAAACAATGCTATACAGCATTTGCGAGTCAAAGGACGGCGGGCTGTGAAGGAGTACGCACAAACAAGCAAATGCACACACACACAAAAACACACGCACATAAGTAGGCACATACCGAGCAAGACAGAGAGGCAAATGCATGTGTTGCAAACGCTGCCACTTGTCTCTGCGCATGTACATCTGTGCTCGGCGGCGGCGCGGCATGGCATAATATATACAAGTATACAGGTATGTACATATACATGCATGTTTGTACTCGTGTACGCACCTGCGTAAGTGTGTGTGTGTGTGTGTATATAGTAGTAGTATTTGTTTATGTGACATGTGATGTGCACACGAGTAGGCACGCATACATACACACGCACACGCACGCAAAGACCGCGCATGTGCACAAACGTGAGGAAAAGGCATAGATCAGTACATGTATGCGCAAACGCAAAGACAGCGCGCCTACGCGCCACGGCGAAGAGGACGTGACATATTTGCACGCACACCTGCGTATGCATATGTATGTGTGTGTGCGCGTTTGTACATGGAATAAGAATGCATGGTGCAACAGAAACACACAAGCACACACAAGGACGTGTTTGTGGGTGTGTCTCTCTCTCATGGTGGGGGCATGTACCGTGCACGCATGTAACGCGCGGTGCGCTCGGCAAGTGCCAAGTGCGCGGCATCGCGTAGCGTGCCTGTAGCAGTGTTGCCAAGGCCGCCGCCGCCGCGCGTCGACGCCGTCGGTCGCATCTCGTGCATCGCCGCCAGACGCGCACGCGTGTTGCTCACACGCCGCTGCTCCTCTTGCATCAGCCGCGCCACCTGTTGCTGCTGCTGCTGTTGCTGCTGTGCCTGTGCGAGCACAAGTGGTGGTGTGTGCTGCTGTTGCACCGTCGCGTTGCCCGCGCCGCTGGTGCGCGACAGTGTGGCAGGGGTGGCGTTGCGCTTGCTCAGCGCACGCGCATACGCGTCACCGCCCTGCACGAGGGCCATATACCGCAACGACGCCTGCAGTGGCCCCGCGACGCCGTCACGCGTGTCGCCGCGCACGGTGCGCGTGCTCGTCTGGGCAGTGGGCACGCCGCCGTGCTGTGTGTAGCCGTCATGCAGCGGCTGCTCGCCTGCGCCGTTGACGCGCGTTGTCTGCGGCGTGACGAGGTGCTGCGCGCCGGCGTTGCCGTCACTGTGCTCGTCACGCGCCGTGTCGCCAGACTTGGCGAGTGGGCGTCGCGCGCGCGTCGCGCCACTTGTGCGCTGCCACAGCGTCGACGACAGCATCGACGTGCCATGTGTGTTGTTGTTGTTGCTGCTGTTGTTGCTATAGTTGTTGTTGCTGCTGCTGCTCGTGTTGTTGCTGTTTGCACCACCCGCGTAGCTAAGCGACGCACGCGACCGCGTTGACCTGCGCGCCGGCATGGCAAGTGGCAACAGCGTGTCGGCTGTGGTGCCATTGTTTGTGTTGTTGCTCACACTGCTACTGCGACTTGTGCTCGTATCAACGCCAACACCATTGCTACTGTGCAACAGCAGCGTCGGCTGCTGCTGCTGTTCTGCATGACGTGTGCTGTTGTTGCTGCCGCCGTCACCCTTGTCCGCAACATCGCTTGTAGACTGCGTCGTCGTCGGCACCGTCACGGTGCCGTGCATCGTCTTGGCGAGGGCGTCGCTCGTCCCCAGGCTCGCCGGCGTGGCGGTTGGCTTGTCGTGCCCCGCCGCGGTGCTCGACGCGTACTGCGCATACTTGTGCAAGTAAGCATGCTCGCGCAACACGCCGAGGGCACGCAGTGCTGCCGCTGCATGACCAGGAGGCTGCTGCTGTTGCTGTGGTGGCACTTGTTGTTGCGACTGCGAGTAGCGATACGACAGCGTCGCGTGCCGCTTGCTGCTTGCAACGTTCATTGCTGCCGCGTTGCGCGTGCTGCTGACGCTGCGCGCACTTAGCTGCTGCGCGTGTTGCTTGTTGTTGTTGCTGCTGTTGCCACCATTGTGTTGCTGGTGACCGTTACTCGTCACACTTGCACTAATCTTCAGCTGCGGCATTGACTGCGTCGTCGCTGTCGTTGCTGTCGTTGTTGTCGTCGTCGTCAGCGCCTTGTCGTTCGTTGCGGCTGTTGCCGAGGTGCTGTGGGGTGGCAGCAACAGCACCACATCCGCGTCGTCGGGCACGTTGTGCGGTTCATTGTACGTGCACACGCCACTGCACATCGCTGCCACATCGCCCATTGTCGCTGTCGTGTGTGTTGACTGCGTGGTGCCGTCACTACCAGCCTCCGCCGCTGCCGCCGCGGTCGTTTGTGCGCTTCGCGCATCGCACCACTGTATTGTGCTGGCGCGTCGCTGCGGCGACATCGTCGTCAGCGCCGTCGTGACATCGTTGTTACTGTCGCCGCTGTCGCCGCCACGACTGCCACTCGCGAGGAGGCTGCTGCTGCTGCCGCTAACGAACAGGCTGCTCTTGCTTGCCGTCACACCAACACCACCATACTCGCTGCCTGTCGCCGCATCGATGCTGTGCTGTTGCGTGTCTTGCCGGTACTGCAGCGGTGACAGACACGACTGCGTACTACCACCGCCACCGTCATGCTTGCTACTACTACCACCACCACTGTCATCATCCTCATTGCCACCCCCTCGCGCTATCGTGACCTCGACATTGTTCGACTTGCGATTGCTCGTGCTGCTGCCGCTGCTGCTGCCATTGCCAACGAACGCATCGCTTGCTGCAGCGGTCGACTTGCTAGGCAGATGGTGCAGACTGCTACGACTGTGCGCGTGTGCATAGCCGACGCCCATCTGCGGCTTGCCGCCGTGCGCTGCCGCCGCCGTCGTCGCTGCCGTGGTTGTCACTGTCGTTGGCAGCAGCGGTGGCGGTGGCCACAATGAAGACGACGACGACGTTGCTACTGCTGCTGTTGTTGTTGATGGTGGTGGTGCAGGTGTTGTTGTGGTGGTCGTCGTCACAGACGATATGGACGGCAAAAAGCTGTCAGACGCGAGCGATGTGCTCACACGCAGCGCGAGTGCCTCGTGCTGCGCGCCCGCGTGTGCGTTGCTGCCCGCGGCTTGCGCACCTGCATTCGCGTGGCGGCCATTACTCGTGTTGCCTGCAGCTGCAGCAGCCGTCGTCGTGGCATACTTGGCATACTCATTCTCGTCCACATCGAGCAGCAACTGCTGCGTCCACGTCCCACGCAAGTGCGGAAAGGCTGCGCCGGCGTGTCGCAGTAGCGCCGTTGCCTCATTGTTGTTGTTGCTGGCGTGGTCGACGCTGTGCAACGGCTGCGACGCGACGACAGCGCCACCACCCGCCGCTGCTGTGCCGGTCGCCGTCGTCATCATCGCTGTCGCCGTCGCTTGTTTGCCACTGCTGCTCATATCGTTTCCACCGACGACGTCGTGTGCGCCGGCGGTGATTGTGGGCAAGCACAGCGCTGTTGACGCGTCGCCGTCGTGTGCACTTCTGCCATGACTGTCCTTTGCTACATGAGGCGCCGTCGGCTTGTTGTAATAGTGCTCACTCGCGTGTTCGCTTGTGCAACCTATACTCGTGCTACGTCGGCGTTGCTGCTGCTGCTGTTGTGTGTGTTCATGACTCTTGTGTTTGCTCGTGCTATTGTTGCGACTTGTGTTGCTCGCCCCCCTGCTGCCACCACCACCACGGCGACTGCCGTTGCTCGTTTGACTACTGTTGCTGCAGTTGCTGCCTCGTCGCGACCGGCGTCCTTTGCCACTGTCGCCGCCGGTAGCGTATGGCGACTGCTGTGTCGCACTCATGTGGCTGGTACTGCTCCGCCTGCTTCTGCTCCTGCTGCTGCTGCTACCTCCGCCACCAATGCTTGTACGTGTGCGCGTGCGTCGCGTGCCAACGAGTGCCTTGGCAGCGGCAGTCATCGACGCTGCGGCCGCTGCGATGGCCGCTGTCGTTGCCGTCATGGACGTTGTTGTCAACGTAGACGACGTGTTGGCGCCTGGACAGAGCGACGTCGTCGACGCAGCCGACGGCGACAATGTCGTCGCGGCAGCGGCAGCGGGGGTGTTGTGACGTGTCGACGGCACACGCGCGCGACCGCTGCGACGCCGACTACTGCTGCGCCGGCTACTGCTCTTCTTGCGACTGCCATTGTTGCCGCTCGCGAGCGATGTGAGGCCAGAGCGTGACTTGCTACTGCTCCGCTGCTGCTGCTGTTGTTGTTGCTGCAGTCGCAGCGACGATGACGCGGGCTTTGTCGCCGCCGTTGTCGTCGTCGCAGGCAGCAGCGAGCGCGACGACAGACTGCACGTGCGCAGGGGTGGTGGTGGCCCGGCGAGCTCACACAGCTCGGCCTCGTACGTGGCACGGAAGCCGTCGTGCGTAAAGTATGGCAGGTTCATCAGCTCGGCGCACGAGAGACGGTCGTGCGGGTCGGTGCGCAGGCAGCTCGTCAGGAACTCCATCCACTCGGGCGGCTGTGCCGGGTAGCGCTGCTGCAGCGTGCGGTGCACCGTCGGCTGCGGAAATGTGACGCGACGGTACAGCGGGTTGTGCTCGAACAAGTGCACCATGTACGCCGGCACCGCGCCGCAGGTGCGCAAGATGAGGCCAAGCTGGCTGAGGTCCGAGTCGCCGGGGAAGAGCGGTCGCGTATCGCTGAGCTCGGCAAAGATGCAGCCCACCGCCCACACGTCCACCGCCTTGCCGTAGCCCACATCACCGACGAGCAACTCGGGGGCGCGGTACCAGCGGGTGGCGACGTAGTCGGTGTACTTGCCTTTGCTCGACATGTGTCGCGCAAAGCCAAAGTCACACAGCTTCAGCAGGCCGTTGCGGGCGATGAGTATGTTCTCCGGCTTGACGTCGCGGTGAATGATGTTGTGCGCGTGGCAAAAGTCGAGACTGCGCAGCAGCTGGTACATGTACTGCCGCAGCTCACTCGGCGTCAGACCGCGGTTGCTGCGCTCGAGGAGCTGCAGTATGGTGTGGTCGACGTACTCGAACACGAGGTACAGCCGGCCATCGCGCCGAAAGACGTCGAGCAGGCCGACAATGTTGGGGTGGCGCAGCTGCTTCAGCACACGCATCTCACGCAGCGACGTCTTGCGCACGTGCTCATCGTCGTCCTCGCTCTGCTTGAACTTCTTGATGGCCACGAGGCGACCTGTTGCGCGCTGTCGTGCCTTGATGACGACACCATACGTGCCCTCGCCCAGCACACTAATCGTCTCGTACGCATCCATGTCACGCGATACGCTGCGAGCGTGTGTGTGTGCGTGTGCGTGTTTGTGTCAACGCAAGCGAGTCAGATGATGTTGGCGGGAGTGTAGGTGTTTGTGTGTGTGTGTGGTGACTGACAAAAAAGATGATCGTGGGAGACGATGGCGCCAAAGTATAGTAGTGCGAGTGCGCGCCGAGAGAGAGAAAGAGAGAGAGCGGGTGTGAAAGTGGAAAGAGCGTCAACGTGTGTGTGTGCGTGTGTGCTTGTAGCTCTGTGTTTGCTACCGCCCCTTCTCTCTGTCTGGCTGCGCTGCTATGTGTGTGTGTGTGCTCGCTAGCGTATGCACGTATGTGTGTGCGTGTCAAGACGCTTGTAAAGATAGCTTGTGGCACGATATATATATATATATATATATATGTAGACGTATAGCAAACTGTAAGCTCGCCTGCTCGCGTATGTATGTGTCTGTCTCTGTGTGTGTGTGCGTGTGTTCGTATACTGTGTCTATGCACGCAGTACGGCTGTAAACATACACGTCGCCTGTCCGTGTGGCTGCCCTCGACTCACCAATGTGTGTGTGTGTGTGCACGCGCGCGTTGTACACACACGCACACGCAGGCAGGTGTATACACAACTACACACAAACAGACACGTACGTACGCACGCACACACCGTACGCACTCTGGCTACAAGTATGAACGCATACACAAACATACACACAAAACAAGAGCGCAAGCAACAAGAACATGGTCAGCGTGCACGCATAGGCGTGACAAGACAGCAAGCACATACACATGTGTGTGTGTGTATGTGTGTATATGTTATGCAGCAGCACTACACACGCGAATGAGCGCCTGCATAGCGGTAAGCAGCGCGTGTACATTGACGTGCAGTGGCTCGACAAAGGCCCAGCGACTGCTATGCGTGCGGCATGCATGACAGTCGCACACGTCGCGGCAAAACACGTGCATCGTGGCCGCGTGCGCGTCGCGACCGTCGGCGGTGCTACTGCTGCTACGAGTGCTGGCGTGCCCTTGTTGCGGCTGTGCCGTCATGCGCGACAGCCGCTCATCGACGCTGACGTGGTAGACATGCAGCACATGTGGCAACGACACCGCGTCCGTGTCCACGCCATTGCCGCAGCCGTCATGCGTGGCTGACATGGCGTCCGTCAGCGCTTGCAGCCACAGTCGCCGTCGCGCACGCGGTCCGCGCGCGTACGCAGCCATTGTCGTCGCCGTTGTCGTTGTCGTGCCGTCAGCTGCCGCAACGCCGCTCGCGAACATGTCAGCGCCGTCGCTGTCGTCGTGCACGACTGCATTCGCCAAGTGCGTCGCCACAGACAAGCACGCCGTCGACAAACACGATAGCACGCGCTGCAGCATGGCCGCGTCCGCGTACGTCACGTGCGGCGGCGCCCGCAACATGGCAGCAGGTGCAGGCGTCCTCGTTGTCGTCGTCATCGTTGCCGCCACCTCGTCCGTGGCACTCGCGTCGTGTGCGCATTGCCGGCGCACATGCTGCGCAAGCACGCGCAGCTCGTGTGCCAAGGCAACGTACAACGCCCCACCCGCACGCACTACACCACGAAAGTCGCCATGTGCGTGCGCGTGCACAACGGCCGCGTCGCTCGTGTTGCCGCCGTCGTCGTCGTCCGTGACAAGGGCGGCGTGTAGCGCAGCAGCCGCCTTGTGCAGCAGTTGCCGGTACGTCGCTACGTGGTGCTGCGTCGGCGCGACGAGCAGTATGCGCGGTGCCTGCGAGCCGACCATCGTTGCTCTTGTTGTGTCTGCCGCTGCCGCTGCTGTAGCGATAGGTGCCGCATCGATGCATTGCGCAGCACGCAACCACGGCGGCGGCGGTGGCGGCGCTGTCGCCGTTGCGGCACCCATGAGCAGACACACACAGTCGTCACGCGTCCACGTCACGTCCGCGCACGCCCGCGCGCAGCCACCACCGTCACCGTCACCGTCTTTGTCGTCACCACACAGCCACGCGCGCTCGCCCTCGCGCACAAAACGCGTCGCCGTCATGACAGTCACGCGCGACAGCCATGCCACATTGCTCGCCACGCTCGCTGCGGTCGTGCTGTTGTTGTTGTGCATCGGCTGCCTCACGTATGACTGCGTGGCTGGCCGCGCGCTCGGCACGACAAGGCGGTTGCGACTCAGCACAGCGGCGACGCTGTCTGCGTCGTCGCCACTGCCGCACAGTACATCGCGCGCGTGCGCGTACGCGTCGAGGTGCAGTTCGTCAAGGACGTGTACAGCGGGCACGCGTGTCGCCCTCGCGGCGTGGGTGTGTGTGCGCAGGCAGTGCAGCAGGCCGAGGTGCTGCTCACCGAAGCGCTTGACGAGCGCGGGCAGCCGCTCCGGCGTCAGCACGACACGCACACCCGCGTCGAGCGCCCACGCAAAGAGGCGCACGGCGGCGGCCAGCTGCAGCCGCGCTACGCTATCGTCATCATCGTCATCATCGCCGTCATCGTGCATGAGCCGGCATAGGCACCGCACGATGCGACGCACCTCATCGTCTGCCACCGTAGTTGCCTCCTCGTCGTCATCGTTGCACTTGCTGCGACTGTTGTTCGTGTAGTTGTTTTTGCGTGCGCGCGCAACACGACGTGTGCCTGCGCCACGTGCATACAACGTGTAGAAGTCGTCACTGTCACTGTCGCTGTCGCTGCTGCGCGTATGTGTTGCCTCGCTGTCGTCGTCCTCGTCATTGGCGTAGTGGCTGTAGAAGGTGCGCGTGTTGTGCGCGGCCACATCGTCGGCGAGCCAGTTGCCATGCGGGTCGACACGCACAAAGGCAACCGCCACACCACACTCCTTGCCACCGTCATTGCTGCTGCGTAAGTCGAGCAGAGGCGTGCGTGGTGCAGCTGACAGCCGCTGCGCCATCGTCATGGTCGTTGCAGCGGACAGCGTGGGCAGCACCAGCACATGTGCAGGCACGAGCCGAGAGGCACGCACAGGACCGCTGCAGCTGCTGCACACCCACACAGACGCGGGCCGACGTGTCAGCCGCGACAGCCGCGCGCTCATCACGGCACACAACACTTGCGTCGACAGCGGTGACAACAACGATGACGACGACAAGGATGCCGCACTGCGTGCAACGCTCCTGCCATCGTCAAAGGTGCACGAGCCAACACAGTAGCGCACGAGCACGTCACGCAGCGTGTCAAGCACGTCGCCTTCGACTTCGGTGGCGAGTATGTGATGCAGTGTACTCGTCACCGCGTGCACAAGCTCGTCGGCTGTGCGCAGCTCATGCAACAGCACCACGTCCTTGCTGCGGCGCAGACGCGCCACGGCTGCATGCACAATGTGCGCACACCAGTCCACGCCACCGCAGCGCTCACGACCCCCCGCGTCACCGTCACGCGTGCAGCCGCTGATGCCGCAGTCACAGCAGCAGCGCACACTTTGTGGCGATGCGAGAGCACGCAACGCAGCCACGACACGCAAGCGACTACGACGACGTTGCACGTCCGCCGTCGGTGACGACGACAGTGTGCGCGTGTCTGTCGCAAAGAGCACAGGCATGACGGCGCTCGCGTCGTGTGCCACACATTGCGTCACGAGTGTGTGTAGCAGCACCAGCGCGCGACCGCGTCCGTCCATGTTGCGCGCGCGCGTGCGACGACGCGGCGCACACGACGCAGCACACAGAGACACACGCAGTAGCATGCCCCATCGCCGACGCTGTTCAGCATACGCACGGCGCCGTCTACAGACAGGACATGTACATGCCACGTGACAATCCGCATACGCGTCGCCGTCATCTGCGTCGCCGTCGTCGACGACACGCGTCAGCACATCGTCGCAGCGCGGACGCTGCAGCACCCACATGCAGCCGCCCTCACCACCATCACCGCTGCCGCCGCGACCGACTGCTGCGTCACCGCGTACAGCGTAGAGCTCCTGCACAACTTGTGCAGCGAGCGATGCGCCGAGTGGCAGTCGTGCTACAGCTTCATCGAGCAGCTGCACAAGTGCCGCGACGGACAGCGACTCGCCAATCACACGCAAAGGCGACACACCAGTGCTTGCAACATGATCAGCACGCATATACTACGCAGGCAAACGCGCGCAAGCAGCAACATGACGACGACAAAAGTAATAAGCATACACATACACATTGTCGTGTCGTGTGCACACCATGTATGAACGCACACACACACACACACACACACACACAGTCACAGTCACAATTGCACATGCACGGCAACAGTGCAGAAAAAGCGCTATGTACACAAAATGTTCTGCACCATCATCACAAAAAAGAAGCACTGCGTACGCAAACACACACACACACACGCACAACCGACGCAACTACTACACGAGCGTGACACAGACATCATCACGGCAGCTTGTGCACATGCACACGTACAACACGCGCACATACATACATACATAGACACACACGCACATCCATACACGACTGTAAACATAGCAAACGCCAGCTCATACGCGTTTGCGCTGCGTTCGCTTGCCTCTCGTAGTGCTACTTGTCGACAACACACAAACAAAACGTGCACTCAGAATGATGGTGTGACACCAAACAACAGCGTACACAACATGCACAAACAGGAATGAAGGAGAGCGCATATACACATCTTGCTACAGTGGTTTGCCAGTGCCGTACTGCGGTGCCGGTGGCTGGGCCGGGGGCGGCTGGCTGTAGTACATTGGCTGACCATACACGGGTGCTTGCGGCGGCGGCTGCTGTGGCTGCTGTGGCTGATAGCCAGGCGCTGGGTAGCCGGTGGCTGGCGGTGGCGTGCCGTACTGATTGGTGTAGTAATTGTTGTTTGGTGGCAGCTGCGGCTGGTAGTTGGGCTGCGGCTGTTGCGGTATGTAGTTTGGCTGATACTGATTCTGGTTAGGCATGTAGTTGCTATTTGGCTGATAGTTGCCTTGATTGTTGTTATTGTACTGCGGCTTCTTGCGCGCATCAGCAGCATTCTTTGCTGCACAACATGCGAATATACATGCAGCGATCGCGCAGCACGCAAGGCACAGCTCGGCCTCGTCACCGTACTGCTTCTCCTCGGCATAGTACAGCACGAGCGCGTCGCTGTTGCTGCTGCTGCGCGCCTGCTGCAGTTGGGCCACTGTCATGTGCGCAGGCAACGCAGCCAGCTCCTTCGCAAGCTGCGACGTCGTCGCCTGCTTGGTTGCAACCACTGCGCTGTCATGCTGCGCCACCTTCTGCACCGTTGCGTCGGGTGTGAAGAGGTGTAGTGGGCCACACGGTTTCGACGCCACACTCGCCCGCGCACCGCCGCCTTGCAAACGTCGCCACAACGACTTGCTGCTCTTCTTCATCATCGCCGCCTGTTGTTGCTCTTGCTGCGCAAGCGCATCGTGCAGTGCTGCTGCCAGGTCAGCGACTGTGTCCGTGGCGCGCACGTGCATCGTCAAGCCTGCCGCTCCACCTGCACCCTTCGCCGTCTTCGACTTACGCAGCAACGCAGACGACACAAACTGCACAGGCACGCTGCACGCCATGTCGCCGTTCGCCTCACGCTGCACAACCGCCTGTTCAGCTAGCATGTTGCGCGTACACACTCGCTTGTGCGGCAACTTGTTGTATATGTGTATGTGTGTTTGCTGTGCAAATGTGCGGTTCGCGTCAGTGCTGCTTTTGCTCCCGCTGTTGTAACTTGTGCGTAAATATATGTGTGTATGTGGGTGTGTATAGTCTACGCTTGCTATATCAACGTACATCGAGCACAACGCACAGTATGCACAAGCGTACACACTTCATACCCACGCACACATGCGTTCAGCCTTCACCCCGCATTGCAACGTACACTATACATGAGACACACACACACACACACACATACATACACACATACACAAAACTACGCCTTTACTTCGCGTTGCTTCATTGTGCGCCTGTACTGCTCGAGCTCCTCGTCCATCTGGCGTCGCAGCGCATCAATTGTCGGCTCACCAAAGCCGTCCTCGCCGAGGTCATACAGTCGCTGCAGAAATGAGTCCTCGTGTGACGACCGCTGCGCACGCTGCTGCTGCTGCAACGACAGCGCACTTCCATCGTCGCCGTCGCCGCTGCTGCTGTCGTTGCATGACAACAACGTAGGCGGAAACGTCGCGTCAAATAGCGTACGCCATTTGTCGAGATCCGCATCCGCGTAGCCGCCAGATTTGCCCGCTGTTCGCGCCGTCGCCGTCATTGACGTACTAGCCGACGAGCCAGCGTCGCCAATGTCTGCAAAGCTCTCCTTGTCAGGCGTCAGCAGTACTGCGCCACGCTCAGCGTCAAACTGCACATGGCGTGTGTCAAACGGTGCCTGAAAGAGCACATGCAGCATTAGCGCGCGCCATCGGTGGGCGTCCTGCTCGCTCGTGAAGATGACATAGGCGCCGTACACATGTGCCAAGAAGCGAAATGCGCGCACCAGTGTGCGCAGCCGGGCCGTATCACTGGCAAACGCATCCATCTTGTTGATGACGAGCACCGTGGGCACACCGCTGAGACGCATGCGCGGTAGGTCAGGATGTGCCGTGCCAATCGCACGCTTTGCACGCGCGAGCAGCTTGTCTGGCGTGCTAGAGTTCTTGGCGCGCATCTTATGCGCAATATCAGCGACGCGCTGGTCAATGCGACGCAGCCAATACGTGGCAAGTTGCCACGCCACCGCCACCCCGCGCGGCGCTGCATCGACGACAACGGCAACACACACTGTATGCACATTCTCGGGCGTCAGCACGACCTCGCTCAACTGCGCCATGTCCATGCCATGCGCCAGTTCCCAGAAGTGTGCAATCTGCTGCTGCTGCTGCGATGATGTCGCCTGCGCAGACGATGACGTTGACACATTGCGTCGCATGAACGAGTACTCGAGCGCTGTCGTTGGCTTTAGCTTGCGACTTGTTGACATCGACGTCGATCCACCTTTTCCGCTGCTGCTGCTGCCACTCGTAATGAGACGTTGCAGCAGCGTCGTCTTGCCACTCCCACTGGCACCGACAATGAGCAGGTTCGTCTCGCTCGCTTCTGCGGCGGCGCTGTCACGCACATTCAGCAGAATGTTCTGCCACAAGTCTTTTGTCAGGTCCACCACGACAGCTGGTGCTGCTGCTGTGCCATCATCCGCTGCCTCATTGTTGCTGTCACTGGTGTGTGTCGTCGTTGTTGTTTGCTTGCTCGCGTCGACAACGCCATCATCCTTTGCCACGTCTGTGTTTGTCGCGTCGTTGCGACTGCCGCTGCGCTGTGGTGAAGATGCCGTCGCTTGACCGTCGGCTGGTGCAGCACCACTGATACCGCTAGCACTCATGTATGTGTGTGTGTGTGTGTGTTTCTTTGATTGCAGCTGTGTGTTTGTACACGAAATGTCAACAAGTGTAAATATGCGTGCATGCACAACAACGCAACACAGCGCGCATGCGTATATGTATGAGACTTGTGGTTGCTCAACTGACAGTGACTACATATGTGACGTTGTATACGTACGTCTACATACACGCCCACAGACACACACGACATTTATACATGCATACAACAGCATGCTGTGAAAGTCACGACACCGTGTCACACATACATATACACACACATACACACACACACACACACACACACGCTCTTCATCATCGCTCGCATACATGTATATATGTAGAAACCTTTTATTGTGTAGCATATGTGCGCTCACACACACACACACACAGACAGATACAGGCATGTTTGTGTGTGTGTGTGACCGGCGCAACAGATCATTTTCCGTGAGGCGGACACGTGCTGCAAATTGTTTATGTTATTACGTAACAACAAATGCCTAGTGCAAATTAATGACATGTATACAAAGCAACTTGTGGTTGTTAACAAAGTACGTACAACAGCAAATTAGTATATATATGTATATGTGTGTGTGTATATTTTCTTGTTGCCACAGCAACAGCCACGCAACGTCTGCCAGAGCTACGTGCAACGAGCACACACGCATAAACGTGTGCGTCACATCTTTTGTTTGACCTCCGTCGCCTTAACAGTATTACCTGCAGCCCGCTTACATGCGTGTGTATCGTATAGCACTGCGCAAACGCAAATAATACATATATACATGTACAAGCATATACGCACACACCCGCACGCGCAATATGCATGCACGCAACATGAAGTATATGTAAAATAACATAATGCTGCCACATATGCTATAGCGTAGTCGCAACACAGTTTATTGGCTACAGCGCCGTCGGCTTGCCGCCATATTGCGGTGCCGGTGGCTGGGCCGGGGGCGGCTGGCTGTAGTACATTGGCTGACCAT
>JAKVQF020000949.1:0-117275 GCA_023091115.2 Trypanosomatidae sp. Fi-14 | reverse complement strand
CTGACGCCCGCGGCGGAGCGGCGTGCCTATCGTGCGCTGATTGGTGTGCCGTGCTCGCGTGCTTGGCGCGCGTCGCCGGCCGCGCTGTTGTGTCCGTTGCCTTGTCGAGGCTGGCGGCGGCGAGTATTTGCGTGTGCTCGATGGCGTGTGCGCTATCGAGTTGCTGTTGCAGCTGCCGCGCGCGCTCCTCGCACGCGCGCAGTGCCTGCCGCTGCTGCGCCGCCGCGTCGCGCCAGTGCGTTGCCTCGCGCTCGAGCACTGCGTGTTGGCGCCGCAGCGCCTCGATGGCTGCCTCGCGCTCGCGCAATTGGCCTTGTGCGTTGCGCAGCTCTTGTGTGGCGGTGTCGCGTTCGCGTTGTGCGGCCTCGGCGTCGGCGACGCAGCGCCGCTGTGCCGCGCGCAACTCGGCCACCGTCTCGTCAACGCGCTGCTGTGTCGCCTGCGCGCGCTGTCGTGCGGCGGCGGCGGCGTCATTTGCGTCGCGCTCCGTCTTGGCGAGACGCTCGCGCAGCTGCGCCTCGCGCGCTTGTGCCTCCGCTGTGGCCGCCTCTGCCGCCGCCTTGTCGGCCAGCGCCTGGCGGCGCTGCTCTTCGCTGGCGCGCAGTTTGTCGCGCAGCGCGGCGGCGGTGGCGCGTGCCTGCTCGCACGCCATCGTGCTCTGCGCGCACGCCGCCCGCTGCGTCGCCGCGCTGCGCTGCGCGTCGTGCAACTCTTGCCTTGCCGCGAACAGCTGCGCTTCGTGGTCGCGTCGCACGCTGCACGCGAGCTGTTCGCACCGCAGCACCGCCTCGTCGCGCTGGCCTTGTATTGTGGCAAGCTCGTCGCGCAGCTGGCGCACTTCGGCGTGCAGGGCGCGTTG
Organism: Trypanosomatidae sp. Fi-14; assembly: GCA_023091115.2. Classification (NCBI taxonomy): domain Eukaryota; phylum Euglenozoa; class Kinetoplastea; order Trypanosomatida; family Trypanosomatidae; species Trypanosomatidae sp. Fi-14. The sequence continues at coordinate 116,416 of JAKVQF020000949.1, read as the reverse complement.
CGCCTGCGCGGCCGCGACGTCGGCCGCCGCGTCGGCGGTGCCGCTGCCGTCTGCGTCGCTGGCGGTGGCGGCGTCGTGGTGGTCGGCGGCGGCGTTGCTGCCGCCACACCGCGCCAGCTGGCCGCGTACGCGTGTGAGCTCGAGTTCGTGGGCGCGCAGCAGCGCACGCAGCTCGGCGACGGTGCCGCGGTGTCGCTCTTCGACGGCGCGCATGTGCGTGGCATGGTTGTCTGCGGCGCGGCGCAGTGTCTGCACCATACGCCCGCGCAGCGCGTCGAGCTCGTCTGCCTTGTCGGCGTTTTCTTTGCGCAACAGCTGCAGCTGCACGCGCAACGCCTCGTGCGTGGTCGCGGCGTCCTTGTCATCGCCGTCGCCAGGTTGCATGGCTGCCGCTGTGCGTGCCTGTGCCGTGTCGCCGTCGGCGTCGCTGTCATCGCTCGTGCGGGCTGGTGTGTGTGGGCATGGCTGTGTAGCCGCCGCCGCTGCTGCTGCGGCGGCGCGCAGCTGCTCGTTGGCGTGCTCGGCGTCGCGCTTTGCCGCCTGCTCACTGGCCAGCGCACGCGCGAGCTCGTGTCGCAGCTGCTCGGCGCTGCCTTGTGCGGTGCGCAACGCGGCGTCGGCGCGCGCCGCCTCATGCGCCGCGCGCTCGCCGATGCGCTGTGCGACCGCCTCGGCCTCACGCGCAGCGCGCGCTTGTGCGTCGCGTTCGGCGCTGACGCGATCGCACGCGGCGCGTGCGGCCGCCAGGGCGTCGCGCAGCTGCGCCGCCGTGTCGGCGCGCTCGGCGAGGGCGGCGTCGTAGCACTGCAGCAGCGGTATGGCCACATCGGCGTCTTGCATGTGTGCGCGCAGCTTGTCCACGTCACTGCGCGGCAGCTGCAACAGCTCTTGCAGTTGCAGCTGCAAGCGCACGTTCCACTCGTCGCTGGCGCGCAGCCGCTCGACGAGGGCCTCGCGCGACAGCTGCGCGACGCTGTCGTCGCCGTCGTCGCGCTCGCGCGTGTCGCGCTGCTCTTGCGTCGCGACGGACATGCTTGCACGTAGCTATGTCTACGAATGCTGTGTGTGTATGTATGTGTGTGCGCGTGCGCTATTGCGTGTCTATGAATGTGTATGTGGCTTTGCCTGCGCTGTCCGCAAGCGTCGGGGCAACAAGAAGGCGATACAGGTGCGCTTTGGCACAAACGCATNTGTTTGTGATCTTACAGCGTGCTTTGCTGACGCCACACGCCCCGCGCGTTACATTGGCGCGCGCTTTTGCGCGGCGCTGTCCCTTCTCCACCTTTGCCCGTGTCAGTCGCTTACGTTTGTCGTGTGCCGCAAGGTGTGCGTCGCGCGTGTTGACGCCACCGCGCGCTTGTCCTCCCATCCGCTTCTGCCTCGTCTGCGCTCCCGCGCCGCCGTGACGCACCAGCGTGCGCTGCCTTTACTCCGTCTCTCCGTCTATGTTTGCAAACACGCGCGCGTGCGCGCGAGTGCCTGCTCGTCTTGTCCGTCGTTCGCCATCGCTTGCAACACACGCACACACACACACGCACACGCATGCACGCGTAAGTACGCTAGCGCCGCGATGGGGGCGGCGGCGGGGCTGTGTGGCGCGACGCGCCGCTCGTCATCGGCATCTTGCGCGGCGCGGCCGCGAGTGGTGGCGGTGGCGCGGCGTGGCGTCGCGCTGCTGTGCCCGCCGCGGCGCCGCCGTCGTTGCCGGTGCGAGCGCGCTTGCGTGAGCGGTGGTGCTCGTCGTCGTCGTCCGCGTCGCTGTAGTTTTGCTTGCGGTCCTGCTCGCGTGCCTTGCGCTCGAGCGCGTCCCAGCTCGCGTCGCTGTCGTCGTCGTCGTCCTTGTCGTCCTCGTCGTCGCTGCCGCTCGCGACGTCGCTCTCCTCGTCCTCGAGCCACGAGCTGTCGTCATCGTCGCTGTCGTCCTCCTCGTCTTCTTCCTCATAGTAGGTCGAGTCCGACTCATCGTCGTCGCTGTCGTCGTCGTCCTCCTCGTCATTGGTCTCATTGTTCATCAGCGACCAGCCCGCGCCGGGCAGCCACGGCGACCAGTCGGGGTCGTCGCGTATGTCCTTCATCGCCGCCTTCCAGTTCGGGTTGACCGTCATCTCCATATAGTACAGCCGCGACGCGAGGCACCAGTCCTTCAGCGTCTCGAGGCTCGACTTGGCGATCGAGTGTATCGTCACGACGGGCTTGTGGTAGTCCTTCAGGATGAGGGACATGTCGAACGTCGAGCCGCCCGGCACGACGCGCTCAAACGACACCACCTCGACCTCGTCCACGCGCTGCGTGAACGCCGGCCAGTCACTCACCGCCCACAGCACCTCTTTGCTGCCCTTGAACGTCGTCATGGCGCGCGCGTGGACGCCGTCAAAGGCGAACTGGTTGATCGGCAGCTGCGTGCGCATGCCGCTGCGCTGCTCGACGGCGCGGGCAAAGTACATAAACTGCTTGTTCGTCTCCCGCACCCTCACCTCATCGCGCTCCTCGGCCGCCACCTCCTCCTCGTACGACCGCCGTGCCCCCGTGGCCGCCTCGCTGCTCTCCATCACTTCCGCCACAAACTGCACCTCGGTCGTCGCCTTGCGGCCGAGCTCGATGCTCTGCTTCAGGGTGACGTGGTAGATGACCGCAATCGCGTTCACCGCCGGCTGAAAGATGATGTGCTTGATGTTGCTGAACGGCAGCTGCACCGGCGCGCCGCCGAGGAAGCTGAAGCGCATGCCGTTCTGGTGCAGCTCGAGGTTGCCAACGCAGTTCTTGTTCTGCCGGCCGACGATGATCGGTGGCCGCATCTTGACCTGCGGCAGCCGCAGCGCATCGGCCGCGAGCACGAGCTGTCCGCCCGCGAGCGCGACGGTGGCGCGGCGCTTGCGCTCGGCGTCGTCGGCCTTGATGCGCTGCTGCACCGCCTGCACCGCCGCCTGCACGTCGCTGAAGACGTCGCGCGCGGCCGTGTACGTGAGCTCCTTGACAAAAGCACACGTACGGTGCAGCCGGTAGGCCACATTCGCCTCCTGCAACGAGTGAAACGTGACCGTCATGACGTGCCGCTCGCTGCCTTCGCGACGGACGTCCACCTTGCTGATCGTCGCAATGTGAAAGGGCGTCGTGCGGCCGCACACGGGCAGCCACAACACGCGCTTGTCGGCCTGCACGCACACACCGCCACCGCCACCGCGCCGCGACGAGGACGAGGGTGGGGGTGGGGGTGGTGCATCGCCAATGGCGAGTGGCCTGAGCTCGCCACACGCCAGCAGGCCAAGCTCCTGCTGCCGGTGCTCCTCGCGGGCGGCGGCGGCGGCGGCGGTGTCGCGCCTGCCGCCGCTCTCGAGAAACTCGCTGTGGAGCTCGTGCAGCAGCTTGTGCAGCGCCGCCTCGCGCTGCGCCTCGCGCGAGACAATGATCGTGTCGGCCTGGCCTTGTCGCGTAATCTTCTTCAGGTCACGCGGCGCATTCGTCGTCGCCGCCTCCGTCAGCGCCGCCACCGTCGTCGCCGCGGACGTGGCGCCGCTGCCGTCGGCCGCGTCACCAGTCGTCGTGCCGTCACCGCCGCCGTCGCCGTCCTCGTCGGCGTTGCCGCTGTCCTCGTACAGCACATCGGCCAACCGCCGCGCCGCCTTCGTCTTGAGCTCGGCGCCGGCGTCGCGCACGACGACCGTGTCGGCCAGCTCGACGCCGTACGCGTCTGCCGCCGTGTCCGCGTCGCCGTCTGCCGGCACACGCTCGAGAGCGATGCGCACGACAAAGCACATGCCAGCCGCCACCACCGCGGTGCCCTTCTCAGAGATGGTGCCGCGCGACTCGAGCACGAGCAAACCCGTCACAAAGCCAAACGACCTGGGCAGCAGCGCCGCCAGTCGTGCATCGCGCGCGGCCGCGGCGGCGTGGGCGGTGGCGTACACCTCGCACAGCCGTGCCCCGGGCGTCAGCAGCGCCTGCACGTGCTCGCTGACGTCATAGACGAACTGGTAGGCCGCCTGCGCACTCGCCGGCGCACCCGACTGCACCAGCAGGGTGCGTGCCAGGAAGGCGGTGTAGCCGCGATGCTTGACGCCGTAGCGGACCACCACCACGTCGCGCGTCAGCGGCTGCTGCTGCGCCGGCGACGTCTGCAGCTGCTGCGACGACAGCTGTATGGGGTATGTGTACGTGCCCTTGTGAAAGATGCACGGTGTCAAGCCGGTGGCGACGGCGAACTCGCCCGCGTCAAGCGTCTCCAGGCCACGTATCGTCGTCGGCGACTCGAGTGCGGCACACAGCTGCTCGCGCAGTTGCTGCAGCGTCTTCGGCTTGCTCCGCAGCAGCTCCTCCTCGAGCAGCGCACGTACATGACGGCGAAAGACGGCGCTGCACAGCCCTGCCGCCTTCTCGACACACGCAAGCGCCGCCTCGTCCTTGACAAACAACAGCGAGCCAATGAGCGGCGCCGCCTCGACAAGCTGCCCGGCGGCGGCTGCTGTTGCTGTTGTGGCCTCCTGTGGCACACTCGCGTCGCCGCCGCTGCCGCCGCCGCAACAGCAGCGTCGCAGTGCGGCAATAAACTGCTGCGCAAACTCGCCCTCTTGTATGTCCAACTCGCGCAGTGGCGCACCGACAACAGCACCTGTTACTGCCGCCGCGTCAGCGGCACTGCCACCATTAGTGCTGCTGTTGGTGCGGTCATTGGCATCGCGCGGGCGCAGTGCACGCGTCAGCGCCGCGTCCACATGCACGACGTCGTCGACGAGCATCACTGCAACGGTGCTACCCGGCAGCGTCGCCGGCGCCGTGTGTGCGTCGATGCTGCCGTCGTGCACAACCACCACCACCTCGCGCGCGAGCAACACCGCAACATTGGCCACAGGTGCAGCTGCATCGAGCACGTACTGCGCCATCGCCTGCCCGCGCTGATTCTCGAGCGTGTTGGCGGTGCTGATGCCAAAGACACACGCAAGCGCGTCACAGCGCGTCGCGAGCGCGTCACCGCCGTCCGCACTCGCCGCGCGCCATCGCGCGTGGACGTCGGCCAGACGCGCCGGCGACAACGTGTGTGTGGCACTTGTCATCGTCGACACGTGCAAAAAACGTCTCTTCGCTCCTTCTCTCCCTCTCGCTCGCTCTCTGTGTGTGTGTGTGCACACGTGCACTGTTGCGGTGTAGGGCGTGATGCGTGCGCGTACGCTACGATGCTGCTGTGCAAACGAAGAGCAAGCCAGGCGACTGTGCGTGCAGTCGTGACATACAGGATTACACAGATGCACATATTGTTGTTGTCGTGTTATCGCACTACAACATCACTACACACACACACACACACACAAACATCGACGACGACGACGACGTTACGTCTTGACGCGCTTGTACTTGAGTATCTTGGCGCGGCGCGCCTCCTGCTGCTTCTCGTACGCGACGGTGCGCAGGCCGAGCAGCTTGTGCTTGCGCGACTTTTGCAGCTGCAGACGATACTTTTTGCGCGCCTCGACGTACTTCTTCATGTCGTACAGCGTCTTCTTCGGCGGCGCCGTCGTCGGCTTCGTCAACTTCGCGTCCTCGACGTCGGACTGCGAGACGAGCGCCGGCGCGGCAAACTCGTCGCGGAAGTACGAGTACAGCGGCGGTGACAGCAACTGGCACTCATCGGTGGACAGCTTGGACAGGTCCTCGTCGGGCGGTGGCACAAAGGTCGGGAACGGCGGCAAGCCGCGGTGCTCGTTCCACAGCGTGTAGCCCTTCGTGTTGAGGGTGTCGCTGAAGCGCACATAGGTGCCCGTGTCGGCGTCAAGGAGGGCGGGCAAGTAGATGAGCGAGTTCTTGTAGTCAATGCGCCAGACCGGCACGCCGCGGTACGTCTCCACCGCCGCCCCCGTCTGCCCCGCCATGCGGTGGCCCGGGTAAATGCGCTTCTGCCCCTCCGCCCCCATGCAGCCGGGACGACGCTGCCACTTCGAGTCGCCGAGCCAAACATAGCCGCCGTCGAAGCCGTGGCGGAACATGACGCCCTGAAAGCCATAGTCGGTGTTCTGAAACGTAATGTCCACCTCCTGGCCTGGCTTGAAGTGACGCACGTCCAGTCGCGTGCCGACCGGCGCGTACGCGTCGGGGGTGACGTGGAAGCCGGCGCAGACGTGCTTGACGGGCACCCCATACGCCTTGTACGCGGCCGCCACGTGCGGCTTGTGAAACTCGACCGGCACATTCATCGCCCCCACGTACACCTTGTCCGAGCCCGTCTGCCCGGCCCGCGTGCCGTGACGCACAACCTGGTTGTCAGGGAACCAGAACGCGGTGCAGTCGAGCTGGTTGCCCAGGTCGTCGTACTCTTTGCACGTGAACACCTTCACACCGACCATGCCAAAGCGGACGCTGTAGAACATGTTGAACTCGCCAAACGGCGGCGGGTTGTCCCAGGCGTGGGTGTCTTGGTAGAGCTCAGGGAACTTCTCGCGCAGCCGCATAAACGCGTCGTACTTGTCCTCGCGTATGGCGTCGTAGGTGGTCTGCAGCTGCCCGGGCTGCCACTCACGCGGGTTGTCGGGTATCTTCGGGTACAGACTCATCTCCTCGCCGTGGTCGAAGAGGTACGGGTAGTAGCAGTGATACATGTCTCTGTCCTTCTCCTGCATCATCGCCGGGTAGCACCTGTGCCAGTGCTGCCACTTGCGACGATCACCCGGGCCGTGGCCAGTGCGCCAGCGTCGCTGCATGACACACGTCATGGCCGCTGTCGTCGTCGTCGCGCATGCCAGGCTGCCTCGCCGCACCGCCGCTGCTGCCGCTGCCGCACACGCGCGCATTGCGTGACAGGGACACGTCACCGTCGTTACACTATACGCACACATAAGAGTAACAGTGACAAACAATGCACACACACACACACACGCACACACACACACACACACACGCACACACGGCAATGTTTTGCGTGTCGCTATGCCTGCCCCTCACGCCGGCGCCGCGCTGCCACCACCACCGCCGTCGTCCTTCGCCTGCAGTATGTCGTACATGCGCTGCTCGAGCTGCGCGCGGAATGCGTGTTGTGGTCGCATGAGTGCAAAGAGCAGCCGCAGCGTCGCCGCGTCACGCAGGCTGCGCGTGTTCGCGACAACGTCGTCCGACATGTCCGCGCGCAGCTGCGCCACCTCAAACGGCGCGTGCCTGTACCCTGCGTAAGATGCGAAGGTGCGCCAGTGTGCCTTGGCCAGCACCGCATGCCGCGCGTACACGCCCTCGCGACGGCACTCGCCGCGCCGCTTCGCCGCACTGCGCAGCAGCCGCGTCACCAGAGGACGCTGCAGCAACACCATGAGCTTGCCACCGAGCTGCAAAAAGTGCCGTGTCGCCTCGCGCAGCTGCGCCGGCGAGTCAAAGCCGTCGCCCACGGCGCCCTCGAGGCCGTCGTCGTCGTCGTTGTTGTTGTTGTTGTGATGGCGGTGGTGCACAAGTGTGCGCGCACACAGCGGCACCCCTTCGCGCAGGCGGTGACGACGATAGCAGCCCGGCAAGGTAGCGACCGTGTCCGCCTCGACACGCAGCACATACACGAGCATGGCCATGCAAACGTCATGCACCTCCTGCGCCGCCGCCTCGAGCTCGTCAAAGTCGTCGTCGTCGTCGTCGCCGGCCTTCTCGCCTACAGCGTTGTGCGCCGCCGGCGCTGCTGCTGCTATGCCGGCGGTGGCATTGTCGTCTGCGGCAGCGCCTCCAGCCGCCGCTGACGTCGTCGCCAGCGCCGTGGCGTCGTATGCGTAGCTGTCGCCGCTGCTGTTGCCGCCGTCCGTCGTCGACGTCGCCACGCCACGGCACGCGGGCGGCAGCGACACGGCACACATCGCCGCCCCACCACATCGCCACAGCAAAGATGTACACAGACGCCGCATGACACCGCAGACGCACGCGTGGCTGTATGTCTCACTCTCTGTGGGTGGGTCTGCTTCTCTGCCCATGTAGACGAATGCACAAAGCAACATGCGCGACACGAGTGGGCACCGTTATGCAACAACAACAAGAACAACACACACACACACACACACACGTATGTGTATATATGTATATTACATGCCCCCACCACACACACATCACACATACACGTATACACATGTCGATGTACAAGCGGTGTACTGCTCAGCAGAGCAGCATGTGAAGAGGTACCTCGCGCAGTGACGCGTACACGCCGAGGCAGTCGTGCTCACGCGCCGCCGACACGACCGCGTACACACGCATACGGCGTCGTCCTCGTCGTCGCTGCGACGACGGCGACGCGGCTGACGTGGCAACCAGCTCGCACAAGCGACGCAGCTGCACAGCGTCGAGGCGGCACGCAACGCGCGCACACGCATCGCCGACGTACGCATGACGACCGCGCAGCGTGCACGGCGCGCGCAGCCGCGTCAGGGCGTCAGCGTCACCGCCGTGCACGACACAAGGTGTATAGTGCACAAAGAGACGCGACAACGCGTACAGCGCTACTGCGTCGTCGTCATCATGATCATCATCATTGCTACTGCTGATGCTGCCGTCGTCGTCATTGTTGACGTGTGCGTGTACTGCGACAGCAAAGTCGAACACGAGCAGCCGACGTGACGCCTGTGACAACGAGGTGGGCAAGCGCTGGCCATCGCCGTAGCGGTACGTGTGCGTCGACAGCAGCATCGCCTCGAGGAACGGGAAGGCGCGGTGTCGGTACGACACATCTTGCCACAGCACGCGCGACATGAAGTAGAGGCGACGCAGCAGTGTGTGCCGCAGCATGTAGCGCACTTCACCGAGCATGTGCTGCAACGTGCTACATGACGCTGTTGTTGTTGTTGCTACTGCTGTCGTCATCGTCGTGGTGGCCGCCTCGGCCTTCATCGTCCGCTGCTTGTATCGTGCGCGCGTCGTGACGCAGTCATCGGCGACGTCGAGCGCAGCGCACAACGCGTCACACACGTGCAGCAGCTGCGACAGGTAGCCCTGTGCGTCAAGGCCAATGCCAATCGACCACACACCAAACACATGTGACTGCCTCGCTTGCTTGTCACACGACGGCTGCTGCGCAGCAGCTTCCTTTGACAGTGACAACATCTCGTGCTGCTGCTGCTGCTGCCGTTGTTGTTGTTGCTGTCGTCGGCCTCGCCGTACACCGAGCATGTCGCGCAGCAGTGCGTCATCGAGCAGGCCACGCGTCGTGCGTGCCTCGACCGTCATGACGACGTCGAGCGGGGCAAAAAAGCTCATCTCGTCACGGACGAGCAGCACATGCAGCGCTCGCACACTGGACAGCAGCGCTTGTGCGTTGCGTTGCTGCTGCTGCGTGTCGCTGCGTGTGCTGCTCGTCCGCAGCAGCAGTGCGTCACATGCAGTGCGCAACGCCCGCATCACGCTGGCGAGCGAGGACGCTTCGCCCTCATCGTCGCCGTCGCTCTTGTTGTCTGTCGGCGTCGCCGTGGCGTCGCTGTCGCTGCTGCTGCGTGTCACGGTACACGGCACGGCGAGCAACGCGCAGAAGCCGCGCTGCAACCGCGCCGCGTCGTCGCAGTCACACTTGCACATTTGCACCACCACGTCCACGAGCGCATCCACGTCGCTCTTGTCGTCGCCGCCATCCTTGTTGTCGCTGTTGTTGTTGTCACGTCGTCTGCTGCCGCGCACACGCGACGCGTGCGCGGCGAGCACGAGTGCGCAGCGCATCACCGCACACACCGCACGCGTCGCCCACGTGGTCGTCATTGCCGCAGTGTGCACTGCCACGTCGCGTGCCTGCTGCAACGCGTTGCTCCGCATCGTCGCCACCGGCGGCAGCCGCCGCGACTTTGTCGTCATTGTCAATCCACCGCCACCACCGCCATTCGCACCGACGTTGTTGTTGCTGATGATGTTGCCTGCGCCGCCGCCGCTGCTGTTGCTGCTTCTGCTGCCCGCGTTATCGTACAGCGCCGTGCACAGCGACAGCTGCATGAGCGCGGTGGCTGCGTTGCTGCTGCTGCTGCGCTGCGTGCACACATAGTAGACATTCAAGGCCTGCAAGAGCGTCATGTACACCATCGTCGCGTGCGGTGTGCGCAGTGACGGCGCCAGCTGCGCGCGGACAATGCTGTAGAAGGCGTTGGCGAAGCGCCGCGTCAGCTGCTCGCTCGCGTGCTGCCGTGCGGACCACAGGCGATGTGGTGTGACACGCCAGACGTGCTGCAGCCCATCGCAGCAAGGCGCAAACATCGCCTCATTCTCGTCATCATTGCCATCATTGCACCAGCCAAAGCACGGTGTGCCGTCGGGTAGCAACAGCAGGTCAAACAGCGTCACGTCCGTGTCGTGTGCCTTGGCCTCGTTGTTGTTGCTGCTGTTGTTGTTGCTGCTGGGTGCGCAGTGTACTACACCCCATAGCGTGTCGTCGACAAGGCGCGTTATCGCGGCCTCGGCGTCTGGCGACGGCGCAGACGTGTACACGACGCGCAAGATGTCGTAGCAGTGCAATACAAAGTCAGCGTCACGCGGCCGCAGCGCCGCGACACGCAGGCGTGTGTACGGTGCACACGGCGATGCAACGGCAACGTCACGCGCCGCCTTTGCGCCGCTGCTGCTGTCGCTGCTGCTGCTGCTGCACGTCGTGGCCGCGGCGTCATAGCGCACACGTCGCAGCGGCAGACTACGTGCAATGCCACCAACATGTCGTATGCAGAGTCGCCATGGCGTGCGGCGAGACAGCATGTAGTCCACTCGTCTCCCGCCCCCAGCCACTGCCTCGTGTCCTTGTACGCGCAACAAGAGCAGCAACGACAGTCACACTACCACACAGCCGTCACAAACGTGACCAGGCATACGCATGTGCATGCGTGCGCGTGTGTGTGTCATGGCAAACTCGACTGCATTGCACACACACACACACACGCACACACACACACACGTTTGCTACGTTAGTCACACCATACATACACACACATACACATACCGTATTGTGTTTACGCTTACATACACACACACACACACGCGTCATTGCACACACGTCACATTACGACGACGCTGCTGGTGCAGCAACAGCTGCGGCCGCTGCCGCCGCTGCCGCCGCTGCTGCGCCACGTGGCCGCAAGTCGGTGAAGAGCGCCACCTGCTCGGATGTGATGCGACGCCGCGCCTCCTGGTGCGCCGTCACCACACGCGTCAGCTCCTGTATGAGCAGCTTCTTGACCTCGCCGGTGAGCAGGCGACCGAGCATGTACGCCCGCTGCACCCGCGCCAGCTCCTCGTCGTCCTCGAGGAAGAAGCGCAGCCACAGCATGGGCACGTCAATGGTCGTGAGCGCGCCGAGCTCGAGCTGCTGCTCCTTGGTCGCGCCACCGCCGCTGAAGGCGTGTCGGTTGACCTTGTCCTTGATCTGCTTGGCCGTGTCCGTCAGCATGACGGCCGTCGCGCTCGACGACGAGCTCATCTTGCCGCGCGAGCCGCTCAGACCGGGAAAGAACTTGGCGTGTATGACGGCTGGCTTGAGGTAGCCCAGCCGCTGCGCCACGTCACGCGTCAGGCGAAAGTACGGGTCTTGGTCAATGGCCTGCGGGACGAGGCATGGCACATTGCCCTGCTCGGGCGCGAAGAGGTGCGGAAAGGCGACCGAGAAGCACGGCGCCGCCTGCACGGCTGGGAACATCCACCGGCCGCAGTTGTCCTCGAGCTTGAAGCCGAAGCAGCCGCGCACTTGACTCGCCGTGTAGGCCTTCTCGATGCGCGCGACGAGGCGGTACATGTGACCCATGTAGTTGAAGTCGCTGAAGATGAAGGTCAGGTCGGGGTCGAAGCCGAGGGCGATGATGTCCTTCAGGTTCTCCTGCGTCATCTGCTCCACCTGCGCGAGGGTGATGTCCTTGAAGAAGAACTTCTCGTCATCGGTCAGCTGCACCACCAGCGGCACGCGAAAGGTCTGCTGCAGCCAGCGCGTGAAGAGAAAGGGAATGAGGTGACCCATGTGCATCGACTCGCTGCTTGGGCCACGGCCAGTGTAGATGTAAAACGGCTTGCCGGCCTCGTACACGTCAAGGATGCGCGACATGTCGCGGTGCGAGAAGAAGATGCCACGGCGCAGGAAGTGATGCGGCCGCACGCCCGTCAGTCGCTCCATGCGCGCGAGCATCGCCTCGTCAATGGCCTGGCAGCCAAAGTCCTTGATCAGCTTGTCATAGTCGACATCGCCCTCGACCGTCCACGGCGTCACCACCGCCGCCATCGGCTCGACCGTCGCCGTCGCTGCTGCTGACGTCATGTGACTGCTACACGGCGTCTACGCGAGCAAGCAAGTACACATGCGCACAGGCAAACACGATGACCGGCGCACACGACATCGACACATGTACAGCAATACGCAACGTATGCAACGCACACGCACATGCAGACACACACACACACATGTATATATATATACTACGCAGTACGCACAACTGTATATGGTCATTCTACGCACGCAGTAGCAACAGCACCACGACGAGGCAAAGGACGAGGACAAACACGAGCAGCATCTGGTTGCGCCGTGACGTGCGCTGGTGCTGGGCGGCGCGCTGCAGGTGGTCCGTCGCGCTGCGCGTGGCGCGGTTTGCGGTGGCCAGGTTCGTGTCCACTTGCTCGAGCTGCACGCCCTGCTCACCAATCATCTCGTTGATGTGCACAAAGATCTCGTGAATGTCGCGCACACTCTCGGCAATCTCGCGCGTCTCGCGCTCGCGCTCGGCCATGAGCTCGTCGTACATGTCGCGCTCGAACAGTGCCGCCTGCGACACGGCCACGGCAGCGCTGCCGTCAGCAGCAGCAGCGGCGTGCTCCGGCGCCAGCAGCGACTGCGTCTCGTCCGCGTCGCCCGTCGCGCGGCTGCTCGCGCTGTAGCGCTGCTGTTGCTGTCGTTCGCGCGTGTCGGCGTCGACGGCGATGCAGCGCTTGTAAAAGGCGTCGCAGGCGACCTCGTACTCGTGCAAGGCCGTGTGTGCGTCGTTCATCAGTCGCACGCCCTCGACATTGTAGCTCGCGTCGCCCTGCATGACGCGCTCGAGCAGCTGCAGCTCACGGTGTATTGCTGGCACGTCGGTAGCACCCACGCTGCTCGTCGTCTGCCGCACCTTCTCACGCTCCTTGGCCATGTCGCGTCGTGTGACGAGCTTGTTTGTGCTGCGCCGTATCGTCGCCGTCTTGCGGTCGAGTGCGCGCAACGACTGCACCAGCGCATCGCAGCTGCGCTGCCACTCGTCCTCGTGTGTAGCCATGACGTCGCCAAGGCGCGGTAGATACACAGACAACACACACGCACACACAACTCACAACAACACGACCACCTTGTGCGTCTATATATACTACACTTGTGCGTGCATGCAAGTACAGCACATGCAGCACACAATACACGAACATGAAGCAGCCTTGCCGTCTTGTGAGTGTGTGTAGTGCACTACGTTCATGTGCACGAAACGAGTGTGCAGTCATAGTACGACATTGTGCCAGCAAGATCGACAAAGCACCACAAGTAGCGCGGCGACCGCTGTGGCGTGTACTGCGCGGCTGCACTCGTCAGCGCCCGCGTCACACGGCCCAGGCGCTCGCGCGTCATCGTCGCTTGCTCCATCACGGGCAGCACAACAACGATTATGGCACTGACATCGCCATCCTTGTTGTCCTCACCGTTCGTGTCGCGTGTGCAAATGACAACCGCCTCATCATGCAGACATGTGTGTGTCGTGCGCCACAGTGGCCGTCGTGCCTGCATGTCAGCGGCGACAAAGGGGGCAAAGCACGCATAGATGGACGTGTCCGCGTTTGCGTCCGTGTCCGTGTTGTCATTTGCGTCTGCGTCCGTCTGCATATGTGTGTGTGACTGTGTGTGACTGTGTTTGTGCGCGCGCACAGACACGCGCTGTACAAGGCAAGCAACAAGGTCAATGCAACACGACAGACACACACATGTGTGTGACATGTGTACATCTTGTTTACGTTACGACAAGGCCTGTACATCATACACACATACACATACACGCACACACACACACACACTCACATATGCACATACACACACATGTTATGCCATGAGCGGTGATGACGTTGCCGTTTGCTGCATCATTTCTTGCATGCGTGCCTGGTACTGCTCAGCAAACCCGCGCGCGAGCTCGAGCAGCAGCTCATTGACGCCGCTGCCACGCAGTGCCGAGCACTTGCAGTAGCGCAACTGATTCGCCCGCGCAAACACCTCCGCCTGCCTGTCCGTCACTTCGCTCTTGTCGACCAGGTCCATCTTGTTTGCGACAAGGTAGCCTGGCATGGCCTTGTTCACCGCCCGCGCACGCGTCACCCACCGCTTGCACGTCTCGAACGTCGTCTTGTTCGACACATCGTACACGAGCAAGAAGGCGGAGGCGTGCTCGAGGTAGGTGCTCGCTTGACGGTCGTACAGCTTCTGCCCAGCCACGTCAAGCAGCGTGACCTCGACGACGTGGTCCTCGTCCAGCTCAACTTCCTTGACGAACAACTCACAGCCTGTCGTCATCATGTAGTTCTTCGGAAAGGCCGTGCCGTTGCTCTGCAGCATCTGCGCCAGCGCCGTCTTGCCCGACGTTGGCTCGCCAATGAGCGCGACACGCAGACGCAACACCACCATGGTCGTATATCTGTGTGTGTGTGTGTGTGTGTAACCTAGTCGTACAAGGAGGGAAGAACGGCAAGTGTGTACATACATGTGTGCATATACACACAGCACAACTCACGCAATGTTGTGTAGTCGTGCATACCACAGCCAACATCGACACTCGACTATATACAACACACATACACACATGTGCGTGTGTGCGCGCACACTACCGTGTCGTGACGCCAAACATTGCCTGCAGCACCTCCTCACTCGCGGCAGCAGCAGCAGCAGCAGTGCCAGCAGCAGCCGTGTCATTGCCGCTACGGCTTGCACGCACCGACTGCAACACCGCACGCTCGTGCGGCGTCATGTGTGTCAGCGCCTGAGGCAGCCGCCACACTCGCACCGCACCACGCACGTCACCCGTCACGAGCGCGCCAGCACGGTCAAACGCAACACACACGAGCGCGACACCGCCACCGTTGCTGCTACTGCGCACTGCGGCACTGCACACGGGCGTCGTGTGTGACTGCTGCAAGTCGTACACGTGCAGTGCGCCGTCCTGCGTCGCCAGCGCGAGCACGCATGGCCGCCGCGTGCTGAACGCCGCCGCACACACCGCACCACACGACAGCGACGTGCTACTCTCGGGCAGCGCGAGCGTCAGCAGCGCCGCGCGATCGAGGGCGCTGTACACGCGCGCGCTGCCATCGCCCGAGGCGGACACGGCGACGTGGCGCAAAAACGGCGACGCGCACAGCGACAGCACCGACGCCGCGTGTGCGTCATGCCAACTCACGTCCAGCGGCAGCGGTGTAGGCGCCTCAGCGGCGGCCGCACCACCGCTGCGATGCCGTGACGCCTTCGCTGCACGCCGCCCCGCCGCGGCTGCTGCAGTGTTGTCGCCGTCGCCATCGTCGTCGTTGTTGTTGTTGCTCGACGTGTGCGCGGCGGCGAGTGCGGCTGCCGCGCTGATGTTCGTGCGCCCGCTGCCCACATCGCCGCTCTCGAGGCCGACGACGAGTGCGCCGTCGACGGCCGGCACCGACGTCGCCGCTGTCATTGTCGCTGTTGCCGCCGCTGTCGTCGCTGTTGTTGTTGTGCGCGTGTATGTCAGGGCGGTGATGCCGACAGGTGTGTGGTGCCTGCTCTGTACCTGGTACAGTGCCAGTGGTGTGGCCAGCTTGTTGTTCACTGTCCACAGTGCCACAACGCCGTCTTGCGCGGCGGTGGCGAGCAGATAGTGTCGCAGTGCGGCGTCACCGCCATCACTGCCGCTGCTTGTTGCCATTGTCGTCATCGTCGTCGTCACGACAGCGTTGCTCTGCACCCACTGCAGGCTCGTCACCGCCTCGCGATGACACCACACCGCCTGCCGCGTCGATAGCTCACTCGCCGTCGCCGTCGTCGCTGTTGCTGACGTCGTCGTGTCGCCTCCTGTTGCGGCTGCGGCGGCGTCGCGTGCGCCGCGGCCATCGCTCAGGTCAACGTAGACGACAACCTCGCCGTCGTACGTCCCCACCGCGAGCGTCTGCGCACGCGTCGGGTGAAACGCCACACACGTCGCGTAGCTATCAAGCTCGAGTGTGTACTGTGGCGCGTGCGCACTCGACGTCGATCGTGTTGTTGCGGTGGCAGCAACACCACCACCACCCGCAGCTGCACCGCGTTCGAGGCGCAGCACGTTCCACACACACACGGCACCCTTGCCATCGCACCAGCCCGACACGTCGAGGCGGCCATACGCGGCTGCGAGCAGTGTGCCCGTCGCATTGCATGACACGGCGAGTGCGGCGAGGCCGCCGTCGACACCGTTGTTGTTGTTGTCGCCTCCGTCACCGCGCACAAGCGACGGGGCGACAAGCGTGTGCAGACAGCGCAGTGCGCCATTGCCACCACGTCGTCCACTCGTCACCCGCACACCGTCGCCATCGTTGCCGGCGTATTCGTCACCGCCCTCGTCCTCGTCGTCCTCGTCGTCGTCGTCATCTGCGTAGGCGTCCGTGGCGACGCCGTCGAGGGCGCGTGCACGGCGTGCACTGCGACGCAGCAACGACAGCGCCACGGCGCGACAGCGCTCGACAAACGCAGCAGCGCGCTCGGGCTTGTACGGCGTCGCCGCACTGCGGGTGTCGTACACGTACTGACCGCCCTGCAGTGTCGCCTGTGGCAGCTTGCGCTGCTCCGTGCCCTCGGCCTTGTCGTGCTGTGCGGCGCCCTTCTGCAGCGCACTCGCGCTCGTCTGCACCGCCGTCTCGCTGTGCTGCTGCTCGTCCGTCTGCACGTCCGTCTCGCGCGTCACAACGCTGCGCGGCCACGACGAGGCAATGACGACTTCGCCCGTCAGCTGCACTGAAAAGGCTTCAGGAGTGTACATGACAATGTGCACTGTGTATGTGTCTGCGTCTGTGTGTGTGTGTGTGTGTGTGTGTCTCTGTGTGTGACGAACTACTCGCACACACAAACAAGCGACGGGTGTCGTAGTCGCAACGTGGCGCAACAAGCACACACATGCGTGTTCTTGTGCATGACCTTGTACGAGTACACGTTACAAGCACTTGTGTATGTCGACTTTGCGCCTCCGTCTTCTGCCTACTGTCTGTACGCCTGCGAGTGCACACACACACACACACATGCGTACACCATCACTGCACGTTACTGCATTTTGCTGCTTCGCACTTTACGTACACACACTTGCCACACATATACGAGGCGCTACACAATGCACAGACATCGTTAGTCTCACGCACACGTGTGTGTGCGTGTTTGCTATGATACCTTACTGCATTACACACAGAGACAGAGAGTGGAGCACACACGCATACACACACGCACACAATCGTCGTCCTCTACGCAACCTTTTGCTTCGCAAACATGACGTAACACACACACACACGTACTCTCGTTACGCATACACACACATGCACACATGTACAGTATCAGCAAGCAAACAAACACGTCACACACATGCACACACACACACACACACACACATACATGCACATTTGCACGTCAGCGACGTCGCGGCGTATTGTCGTGCTCTGCGGGTGGCGCCTCGGCGGCGATGAGGCAGCACTCGACGTCGGTGATGGCCTTGAGCACGAGCGCATACGTCTCGGGGTGCATGCTCGCTGCGTCGTGTGCGTCACACACCGCCAGCGCCTCGCGCACGCTGACGCACAGCGCACGCAGCGCGGCAACGACGTCCGCGTGCGACGACATGGCCAGCACCACCTCCTTCATGTACACACCAGGCGGCAGGCCACGCACGCTGAGGGCGTCCTTGACGCGTACAATAAGCTCGTCCGCCTCGCTGCGGACGTTGCTGCTGGCAACAGCATTGCTGTCGGCAGGTGACGACGGTGTGGCTGCCGCTGCTGCCGCTGCTGCTGCCATCGCGTCGTGTATGCTCTCGCGCCGACTGTTCATCACTTCGACGGCCGTCTCGTACGCGTTCAGCACCGTCTGCCGCGTTGCGGCAACGTCAATGGCGGTCGTCGTCGACGGAAAGGCGCGGTCGAGCTCGTAGGTGCTGATGCTGAGCTGGTAGCTCATGACATCGAGCTGACGCACAGGCTGCTGTTGCTGTTGCAGCGGCAGTGACACCACGGCAGCAGCAGCTGCTGTTGCTGTCGCCGTCGGCGCTGCTGCTGTTGTTGTGCCATTGTCAAGGCCGGCATGGTGCACATACTCGAACACGCGCAGGTGCGTCGTCTTGTCATAGCCCTCGCTCACTTCGCTTGCGCCCGTCGCCGACGACGTCGTCGTCGCCTTGCCGCTGCTCTTGCCAGTGCGGTGACTCGCAGCACGGCTGACATCGCTCGCGTACTGCGGCTGTACCTCGTACACCGTCAGCAGGCAGTGGTTGGGCGCTCGATGCACCGCCGCGACGCGCTTGCGCTTCGAGTCCGGCTCGGGCAGCGCCGGCAGCGTCTCGGTCGGCTCGTCCGTCACGACGACGAGCTCGTCCTTGTCGTGGAAGAGCGAGGCGACGTAGGCGCGCGCGTACGCGGCGAACTCGCGCAGCCGCGTCGTCGACGGCATCTTGTACACACGGCGCACCGCCGCCCCACCCGGCAAGCCGAGCGGTCGCTCACCGACCATGCCATCGTCCGCGTCCTGCGACTGCGAAGCCTGCTGCGACGGCGTCGACGTCGACGCGGACGACGTCTGCTGCTTGCGCGACTGCGACTGCGAACGCGAGTACGCGGCCGACGACGACGACGCCGCCGGCTCGGCACGCTCCATGCGTGCCCAGAGTAGGAAGTAACGACTGCTGCTGCGCGGCGTGTGCTCGGCGACGGCGCTGCACCACGTGTGCATCGCCGCGTGCACGACGGCGGCGCTCTTGTAGTCGTGCAGCGCGTCAAGATAGACATTAACAATGCGTATCGTCGCGAGCGAGAACTCATAGTACTGGCCCTTGTCCTGGTACTCGGCAGCCTCCTTGAGCGTCCGCACTTGCCCCTCCATGGTGAAGCACGCATCATCGGGGCACACGTACAACTCCGACACAATCGCGTGCACCGTGTCGGCCGGCAGCAGCACGTCGAGCTCGGGCAGCACGCGGACATAGTCGTGCCAAAAGACGCGCGTCAGCACGCCATACGGCATGCGTGCGCCGCGCGACTGCCGGCCCTTGACCAGGTAGAACACCTCCGTCACACGAAAACACAGCGCCGCAATGAACACGAGCACCATGCCAGCCTCGACCATGTCCTCGTTGGCCTTGTGCGCCTCGTGCAGGCGATAGAGCCAACGCAGCGCCTCCTTCAGCGCATTTTGGCGCAAAAAGTTGCGAAAGACGTCAAAGTAGGCAAACATCTTCGCCTCCTTGTACTTGAGCGAGCCATCGACTTGCAGCAGCAACACGTCATTGAACAAGCTCAGCACCGTTCGCGTCATGGCCGCAAACTCGTCGGAGAAGCGCGGGGTGGTGGCGTCCTTGTCGTGCGGCGAAGACGAGCCGCGTGACGCAAGAGGCTGCTGCTGTTGTTGCTGCTGCTGCTTGTCGAGGAGGTAGTGAGAGATGGGCACGACGGGCTGCACACTCAGCGGCAGCGCCGTGACGTCGTGCTTGTAGCGCATGAGCGCGTCACCGCTCGCGGCGTGCGAGTCGTCCTCGAAGCGCGACGCAAACCCCGCCGACGGCGTCACGTAGCTCGTCTCCTGCACCGCGGCGGCGTCGACGAGGTCGTCGAACTGAAACTCAATGAAGCGGCCGGCGAGGCGCAAGTCGCGCGTCTTCGACTCAGCCACCGACACGAGCGCATTCGCCGTTAGCGACTTCATCTTCGACAGCGAACGCGTCCACGTAAAGTATGCCTGACACATCAGCAGGTACGTCCAGCTCGCCGCGTTGCGCACATACTGGCAGCAGCTGCTCATCAGGCGAAACGTCAGCAGCACCATGCCTGAGCTCATCGCCGCCTTGCGACTGATGATCTCGGGGAAGAGCTGGCAGACGGTGGCGTGCAGCAGGGCGGCGCTCATCTGCAGCGACGCCGTCGAGTTGCCAAGGTGCAACACGCTCTCGAGCATCGTGAAAAAGGGAAAGACACACACACTCGCCTTGTCCTCCTTGACTGTGCGCAGCACATCGGTCAGCGTGTGCAGCACCAGACTGCACAGCTGCGTGCCCATCGCCGTCACGAGCGTCGCATGACGACCGTCCCACGCACGCAGCGCACCCGCACTCGCCGTCGTCTGCGTCTGCGTCTGCGGTTGCTGCTGCTGTTGTGTGCTCGCGGCCATTGTCGCCGCCGCCGACGCGGAGGAGGCGACGAGGCTGCCGTTTGTTGCGGCCGCACTGCTCGCTAGCATGCTCGCATTGCCGCCACCAGCACCGTCGAGCGCCGTCGACGCAGCGGCGGACGACGACGACGACAGAAGCGCGTCTGCCTTGTCTTGCCCTGCCGAGTAGCGAAAGAGCGACTGCGCGTTGGTCACCATCTGCATGACACCAACGATCGCCTTTTGCTCCGCCTCGCTGCGCAGCCACTGACGTGTGTACGCGCTCGGGGTGTAGTAGAGCACCCACAGCAGCGTCATCGCGAGCTGCCGTCGCTCCGCCATCGCACTGCCGCCCGCCGCTGCTGACGTCGCACTGCTGCTGCCGCTGCCGCTGCTGCCGCTGCCCGTCTTGCCGTCGCCTGCTGCTGTGCCGCCGACTTGCGTCAGCGTCCGCCACTGCATGCTGACGCTGCGCACAAGCGGGAAGAGTTGCGTGGCGACGCTGGTCAGGGCCGCGCTCGGCACCGCCGCATCATTGGCGAGGCGGCGCAAGAAGCCGTAGAGCACGTCGCAGGCAAGCGTGCGTGCCGTGTGGCTGCTGCTGTTGTGCACCAGCAGCGTCGCAAAGGCGCGGACGAGCAGGCGTGTGAGGAAGACGGGCCGTCGTGCCCGCGTACACGGCCGCAGCAGTGCCGCGACGAGGGCGTGGTCGGCGAGCACGTAGCGCAGAAAGTTAGTCATGCTCTCGTAGTTGCCCTGCTCGTCAAAGTAGAGCAGCACCCGCTCGCACACCGCCAACATCTGACCGCGGTCGCAGCAGTGCATCAGATTGCGCACAAACACCGCGACACGGCGCACGAGCGTGCTCTCGTCGTACGTGGACAACTGCCGCAGCACACTGACGCAGAGCTCGGCGACGTGGCTGTAGAAGCTGGCGTCGAAGCGTGCGGCGCGTGCGCCGCCGTGCTCGTCGCACCACAGGTACACCGAGCGCAAGATGGCGTCGAAGAGAAACCACGACAAGTCGCACATTTCGCGGTTCAAGTTGCGCGCATGGCCGCCGCTGCTGCCGCTCTTGTTGTTGCTGCTGCCCGCCTTGGCCGCTGTTGCCGGTGTCGACGACGGTGTTGTCATGGCCGCCGCGTCGGCGACGGCCTGTGCAGCCGACGCGCGCAGCAAGCTGAGCCACGTCTCGACGAGGCCAGCGTACACGCGAAAGCGCCCGCGACGACTGCTGTCACGGCTGCCATCACGGCCCTTGTCGTCGTTGCCGTCGTCGTCGATGGGGTGGTCGTACAACACATTGTTGCTGAAGAAGTGGTACAGCACACTGGCGACGCTCGTCCGCGTGAACACGTCCGCCGCCGTGACGGCGCCATGACGACGGCGTATCGTGTTCGCGTTCGTGTCATACTGCTGTGCTTGGCTCGTGATGAGCAAGAGGACGTCGAGCATGTGCGTGCGACTCGCCAGCGTCACGCGCGAGGCGCCTGAGCCGATGAGCGCAAACGCATACGCGCTGAGAAAGGGGTAAAAGGCGAGTATCTCGGCAAGCGGCAGCTGCGAAATGTGCGTAATGACGACGCGGTGTGGGTCTGCAGGCGTTGTTGCCGTTGTTGTTGTTGTTGCCGCCTGTCGTGTCAACTCGCCCAGGCGCGCGAGCACATCGTTGCTCTCGTCACCATCGCCAGTACTCGTGTTGTTGCCCTCGCCGCCACCCTGACTCCCGCGCAGAGCCTCGAGCGAGGGCGGACAGAAGCGAAACACCGACGCAATGACGCGATTCGACGCGTGCACCGAGGTGCGCACCTGCGTCGCGGCCGTCAGCACGCTGTCCCCGCTGTTCAGCATCGCACTCGCCGGGGCCTTGGCAAAGTTAGCCACATACCCGCCCGCCGCCGCCACCGCCGCGTGCTCGTGGGCGACGAAGCGGAGATCAACGTGGTCGCGCATGTGCACCGCGCCGTCGACGAGCAGCGGCAGGGCCGCGTAGCCGACACGATAGCCGCCACCACCGCTGCCGCTGCTGCTGCTGCTGCTGCCGTGTCGCGGACCGAGGGCGTAGAGAGTGAAGAAGATGTGGTGGCGGTCGGTCAAGTTGAGCGGCAGCTGCAGCTTGTACTCGTCGCTCAGGCTAAACTCACTCGCGCCACTCACCGACGACGACCACGCGTGCGTGTCGAGCGTGAGCGCGTTGAGGCCGCGGCCGTAGATGCACCGCAGCACGCCGTCCTCGGCCGACAGGCTGTCGTCGCGCTCCTTCACACACAACTGCAGCGCAAAGGTGCGGTGCGAGGACGATGGCAGGGCGTTGCGCAGCGCACCCGTGACGACGATGCGCAGCACATTCAGCCGCAGGTAGAACACGTTCGTGTACGCGGTGAAGTAGCCCGAGTTGAGAATCGGGATGCAGCATGGCGCGTAGCGGTACACCCGCGCCCGCGCCCCCGGCACGTCAGGGTCAAGCAAGCTGACGAGCGTCTCATTCTCGACCGGCTGCGGGTGGGCGGCGTGGGCGGACGGGAAGGCGACCTCGTGCGCGCTCACGTCTTGCAGCGTCAGGTGTAGGTCAATCGGCACGCTGCGCAGCGTCGCGCGAGCGCGGGCGTCAGGGACGAGCCGCAGCAAGTCCGTGTCATTGACCGGCTTGCGGTACAGCTGCGTAATCGATACGCGCGGCGTCAGCGCCTTGGCCTTGTCGTTGCTCATGCACGCCACGGCCACCCAGCCAAGCTCCTCGAGCACGTCCGACTCGCGCGCCAGCAGCAGCGTCTCCTGCTTCATCGGCGCGACGTGGGTGGCGCGGTAGCGCTCCGGCCGGGTGTAGAGGTCCACGTAGCTGTCAAAGTCCTCGCTGCAGGGCCGATAGACGCGCACGACCAGATGCAGCGTGGGCACAAACTCGGCCGGAATGAACGCCACCGCGGCATTCTCGCGGGCCAGCTCGCTGCGCTGCTTGTGCGGGTAAAAGACGTCGACGGCGGTGTCAAAGTAGAACGTCTCGCTCACTTTCATGTTGGCGCCCTCGGCGAGGGAGTAGAAGGCTAGGGCGAGGACGAGCGGGTCACTGCCCTCGCCATGCTCGCGCACCACACCGCTCGACAGCTTCTGCGCCACGACGCGGACGACGCGGCCGCCGGTGAAGGTGCGCATCGCGGGCACAGGCTTGCGCGTGTCAATGCCGCTCACCCACATGTGCTCGCCCGTCACGTCATCGCCGCCGCGGCCGCCGTCGTGGCCACCACCGCCATGACGCACACGCTCCCAGACTTGTATCGGGTCGCCGTAGCTGATCGACGACACCGCCTTGCGCACCGCGGCTTCGCCATTGTGCACGACGAGCTCGTCGTGGCGCAGCAGCTGCTCGCTCGCCGCATTGTGCGCGCATTCCTCGTCGTCGACCGTGACCTCCTCGTCTTGCAGCAGCTCGTGCTCAAAGTAGCACGTCAGCGTGCTCAGCGGTCGCTCGTGTGCCTCGCAGAGGCGCTCGCGGTTGGCGATGGCGGCGTTGCGGCCGTGACGTGTGTGCGTGGCGCGCGACAAGATGAGCTGCCGCGCCGTGAAGAAGCCGAGCTGCACCTTGGCGTGCGCCGGCACACTGCCGCGCACCTCGTCGGGCGGAAAGAGGCAGCGGCCGGGCTCGCGTATGGTGCCGTAGCGATGCACGTCGACGCAGTCGACACCGACGGCATCATCGTCGTCGTCGCCCTGCTGCTGCTGCTGCTGCGCCTGCCGTGCACCTGCTGCCGACGACGATGTGAGCGCGCCGACGTGACGTGCACACTCGCGCTGTCGCACTGCCTCGAAGCTCGTCAGTGGTACGTCCGCCATGCTGTCGACGTCGTCCGCCTCGTCGCCGGCCTGCTCGTTGCGCGCACACAGGCCATTGTCATTGCGCAACGCAGCCAGCGCGTCGGCCGAGTAGCGGCCGCCCTCGACGTCGCCGTCGCTCGTGCCACTATTGTTGCTGCTGCTCCTCGTACTGCTGCTCCTGCTGCTGTAGCCCTCGCTGTTGTCGCTGCTGCTGTACGCAGCACGTGCGTGACGCTGCTGCTGCTGCTGACGTTGTTGTTGTTGTTGCTGCGTTGGCACGCCGTCGCTCTCGCTGGCGGTGGTGGCGTGCGCAAACGAACTCGGCGCACTCGTCAGCGCATTCGTTGACGTGGCGGCTGTCGCCGTCGGCGCGGATGATGCAGCAGCAGCAGCAGCGGCGACGACGACGGCAGCAGCATTGCCCGTGTCTGCTGTCAGCGGTGACGTAGCGAGGCTTGCCTGTCTTGACTTCAGCGCATACGCGGCGAACACCTCCTCGCGCGCCTTGCGTCGTATCTCTTCCAACGCGGCCTCTTGCGCCTCGCGACGTGCCTGCTGCTCTGCCTCGCGACGTGCTTGCGCCTCTGCTTCGCGACGCGCCTGCGCCTCTGCCTCGCGACGTGCTTGCTCCTCTGCCTCGCGACGTGCTTGCTCCTCTGCCTCGCGACGTGCTTGCTCCTCCGCCTCGCGACGTGCCTGCGCTTCTGCCTCGCGACGTGCTTGCGCCTCTGCCTCGCGACGTGCCTGCGCCTCTGCCTCGCGACGTGCCTGCTCTTCTGCCTCGCGACGTGCCTGCTCCTCTGCTTCGCGACGTGCCTGCGCCTCTGCCTCGCGACGTGCTTGCTCTTCTGCCACGCGACGTGCCTGCGCCTCTGCCTCACGACGTGCTTCGCGCTTGCGTCGTAGTCGCTCCTCAATCTCGGCCTGTATCTGCTCCTCCTCTGTCATGGTCGCTGATGTCGGAGCATGCTGCACAGCGCCGCTTGCCAGTGCTGGCGTTGCGTCGACATGCCGCGCAGCTGTTGTTGTGTTGTTGTTGTTGCTGAGCGCTTGTGTACGCTGTATTTCCTTCTCCATCTCGAGCATGATCTCACGCTCAATGTCATCGGTGTTGTTGTTGCTCGCCATGTTGTTATATTTGTTACGTATGTGCCTGTGTCTGTGCGCGTGAGCGTGTTTGTGCTTGTGTGTTTGCAGAGGTTGCTGCTGTCAGTGTTGACAGCTGCACCACGTGTGTACACGTGTCCACACTTATGTGCTACAGCGAAAAGCGAGTGATTGTGTGCTGTCGCCACACACAAACAACCTCCTCCACTAGCGATCCTACTGTTGCACAACAAGCACGTGTCACGTGACAAAAGACAGTCGACACAATGTATGCGTGCGTGCGTGTGTTTGCTTGTGCGTTGCACACCACATGGCGTCTACGTCCTTGCGCTAGTTTTGCCTGCCTGCAGTCACACACACACACACACACACACACACTGCCATATATGTATACCATCACGTTTATGCCTCTACGTACCGACACACACACACGAACAATACGTACTTATGTATGTACATGCAAACGGCGCGTGTATGTGTGTATATACGTGGAGTGTATGTATGCATGCGCGCTAGTGTCAGTGATGTGTGCACCTGTCTTGCATGCGCGTCTGCATGCGCAGCCACCACCCACCATTGCGTCTCATCGCGTGTTACCCTTCTGCTTCTGCCTTCTTTTCTCATCGTGTGCTTGTGTGTGTATATATATGTATATATATATATAGTCGCACATGCGTTTGTTGCTCGCTCACGTCCGCCCGCCCGCGCGTGTGCGTGTGTGTGTGTCGGCTGCGCGACACCCTACACGACGGGCGGCTTCGGCTCGACGACAAAGATGCCTTCGATGAACGACGGCAGGGGCTTATACTTGGCATCAGCGACTTCGACCTTGTCGGTGGCGCCGAGCAGCACCGGTGTTGTTTGTGTCTGGAAGCCAGTGATCGACTTGGGCTTGCCGGGCAGTGCGACCGTGTCAACGGGCAGACCAACACGCACCTGGACGTCCTTGACCGGCTCCATGTGCTCGTCGACCGCGACGACCATGCGGGGGCGAATGTTGGGCGCAATCGCAAACAACATATAGTCATACTTGTCCAGTATCGTCTTCTCCATGTCGAGGGCGCTGTGCAGGAAGCAGAGCAGGCCCATGATGCCCGTCGAGCTGATGAGCGCGTGGTCATTGTACAGCGGCGACAGCGTCAGGTGACCTTTGCCCATCACACACAAGCCCTGTGCCAGGCGCACCATGAACAAGATGGGCGCATAGCGATCGCGGTGGTAGTACGACGCCAAGCTCTTCAGCTTGCCTGCAATGCGTGCATTGTTGCTCCCTGCCGCGACGACGCCCATGGACAAGATGGCGTTGGTCGCCGTCGCCACGTCGCTGTCGTGCGCCAGCCGATTGAGCGTCTCGACGACCGCCATGTTCGGGTTTGACGCTGACAAGAGTGCGTACACGAGCGGTACCGCACGCCGCCCCGACATCGCCGGGCTGCCTTTGCTCACCGTATCGGCAAGCAGGGCGTGTATGATCGCCCGCTTCGCCATCTCCTCGCCCAGCTCCTCGCCCATGGCAACGAGGCCGATGCCGAGCACCGCCGCCGCCTTGTAGTTGAGCTGCTGTGGCTCGCGCGTCGCTGCTGCCGCTGCTGTCGCTGTCGCTGCCGCTGCCGCTGTTGCTGGCGACGACGTGGCTGCTGGTGCCGCACCCGTTGTCGTCGTCGACGACGGCGTGTCTGCTGCTGTTGCTGCTGCTGCTGAAGGTGTTGTTGTTGCTGTGCCTGGCGCCGGCGCAATGACGGGCGCACTCGCGTCATTCGCCGCCGTCGCCGCCGCCGTCGCCGCCGTCGCTGCTGCGCCACTCTCACTGCCATCCTCTGCCGTCGTCGCGGCGGCATCGTCGTTTTCGGCAATGACGTGGAACATCTCTTGTATGAGCACAACGTTGCCCGTCGCGGCAAAGGCGCAGCTGCGAATGACAATCTCCGCGTAGCGCCGCACCACGGGCGAGAGCGCCTGCGTCGCGTCGAGCAGCGTGTCGGCGGCCTCTTGACATCGTAGAAACATGCAGCCGAGGGCGAGGATGAGGTAGCGCACGCAGGCCTCCGTCAGCCGCGCCTCGGGCACCTCAAGCAGGCAGTTCATCATCGTCTCGCAAATGTCCTCGTCGGCGGAGCCGACGTAGACGAGGGCGAGCGCGTAGGCGGCCATGCACTGCACCTCGAGCGCCTGCTCGCCATCCGCGAGCACCGGCACGAGCAGCTCCTTGACGTCCTCCTTGCAGGTGCCGGCGTACGCGTAGCCGAGGCCAAGCATCGCGCCCACGGCCACCTCGCGCTGCGGTGCCGTGACATTCTCGGCGAGCAGGCCGAGGGCCGGGTCAAAGGGGTTCTTCACACCGCACATGACCAGCCCCGAGGCAAGACACGCGCCCGCCTTGATGTAGCTGCTTTCCGAGTAAAAGTAACGGTCAATCGCCTGCAGGCCCTCGGCATAGTCCCAGAGGTGTAGCAGGCCGAGGGTGGCGGTGGTGGTCAAGATGCGGTCCTCGCGCTGGTCAAAGACAAACGTGTCCGACTCGGTGAGGTACTTGTCCTTGCCATAGCCGCAGTTCGCCAGGCCACTGACAAACGCACAGGCAAGGTTGTAGCGGGTGTCTTTGGCCGCACGCGTGGCGTTGCTCTCGCTGCCGGCCGCCTTGAACACCTCCTCGGGCGCCTTGGGCGCCATCGCGTCGAGGGTCTGGGCGACGTGGCGGTACATCTGCGACAGCCGCATGTTGCCATTCGCCTCTTGCAGCAGCCCGTCGTGCTCCTCGTCCTCCCAGTCGAGAAAGGCCCGGACGCGGGCACACGTCAGCGCCATCTGCAGCCGCGCCGCGGGGCTGCTGCAGCGCGCAAACAGCTCACGCACGCGCGCGCGGTCGTTCAGCTGCAGCGCCGTGACGACCGCGTCGTGGTAGGCGTCCATCTGTGCAAACATCGCATACACCGTCTCCAGCACTTCGCGGTCGGTGGGCCGTGTGAGGTAGCGCGCGGTGGCGGTGAGGTAGCTGGCGATGCGGCGGTAGTTGCTCTCGTCGACAAAGCGCAGCACACGTGGCACGTCGTCGACTTCGATGAGCAGGTCGAGCGCGGCGGGCTCGTCTTGGTGGCTCAGCATGTACTGCACAATCTGCGTCACCAAGCCGTCGAGCTCGTCGGTGCTCTGCTGCTGCTTGTCGCCACTGCGCTCCTTCCACTCTTCGGCAATGTTGCCGGCAAGGAAGCGCAGATACTCGTGGCCCCACTGCGCCAAGTCGTCGGTCGTGCCATGCAGCTTGTGCTCGAGCGAGGCGCGTCGGCGGCTGCCGTCGTCGCGCACAAGTGTCATGGCAATGAAGGAGAGCACGTCGTGCAGCCGCCGCGTCAGGGCCGCGTCACTGCTCGCCGCGAGTGTCTGCTCGAGCTGCGGGTAGAGGGCGCGGACGTACTTCAGCGGCTTCGGCACCGACGCGACACTGCCGCTGCCGCTGCTGCGCAGCAAGTCGGCGAGCTGCTCGACGGCGATGCGTGCAATGCCAACATTTGCATCGCCCGCACGCGTCACGAGCAGGTCGACTTGCTCCTTGATGCGCACGTCCTCGTCACTGAGCTTCTCGTCGGCCGCGTCCTTGCCATTGCGCTGCTGCTGCTGCGCTGGCTTGTTGCCGTTGTTGTTCTTGTTGTTGTTGGCAGGGTCACTCGATGGCACAGGCACCTGCACCGCATGCTTTTCGCCCTCGCTCATCGTGTCACGTCGTCGTCGTCGTCACTTGACTGCTCTTATGTACACACAAACACACACACACAGTCGCAACTATACACACACACACAAGCACAATGTGCATAACATGCAACACACACACATGCAGACACACACAAATGCACGTGTACCGACTGTCTTGTGTACATGTGTACTCGACATGCTCGCATACAACTAGCTTACATCCATGACGTGTCACGTACACGCTACGCAACATCATCATCCTTGTCGCCGTCCTCGGCCTTGTTGTTCGTCGTTGTTGTTGTTGCTGCTGCTGTGATCGTTTTGCGTCGCTCGTCCACGCTGCCGCGCTCGACACGCGCGAGTTGACGCACAATGGCACTAAAGTACACAAAGTTGCTCTGCGCCGAGTGCTCGCCCTGCTTGGGCAGCTCGAGGTTCAGCAGGCTCTGAAACTCGCTCGCGCGACGCACGACGCGGGCCATGTCGCTGCCAAGCGAGAGTGCACCGAGGCAGCAGCGCAGCAGCACGTCAACGAGCTGAAAGACGACGCCCGCGCGTTGCTCGCGGTCGTACGCGATGCCGCGACTGCGACACAGCGCAAAGAAGGAGGTGTGGTGTATGGCCGCGATGAACGGGTTGTAGATGAGGCCACTGTACACGTAGCACAAGGACGACGAGGACGACGAGGAGCTGTTGCCGCCACGCCGTGGCGTGCGCATCGTGCACGTGCCATGACCCGCGTCCCACACACTGCGCGTCAGCGTCGCGGCAAGGTGGTGGGCGGCGGCGTTGTTTGTCAGGTGCAAATCCACGTCGACACCCCACAAGCGCACACGCGCCTCGGGCCGCAGCGTTGTCGTTGTCATCGTCGTAGACGTTGTTGCTGCTGTTGTTGCTGTGGTTGTTGCTGGCGGCTTCTCGAAGAGCACAAAGTCGACCGAGACGTACCCCATAATGCGCTTGCGCACCGCCGCTCGGCCCACGCTCAGCGCCGCATCGCGCACCGCAGCATACGGCACGACCGCCTCACCACGATTGCTACTGCTGCTGTTGCTGTTGTTGTCGAGGGCGAGCGTGCGACACGGAAAGCAGCAGCCCATGACCGTGTACGCGGGTGACAGCAGCGGCTCGACGACCGACTGCAGGTGCACCTCGCCGCTGGGCTCGAGAAAGAGGTTGGCCGTCACACTGCCGAGCACCTTTGCCGGCACCGCCGTGATCGTCGCACCGACCACGTCGAGCACGTCGAGGTAGGCTGACCAGCTCGCGTAGCAGCTGGGGTGCACCAGGCGCACACGCTTGTCGCCGTGCTCGGTCAGCTCGCGCAGCACGCTGTCGAGCAGCGCCGCATCGTGCCGTGGCGTTGCTGCCTCTGCGTGTCGTGGCGTCGCACGCTCATGCTCGTCACCGTCATCGTCATCGCCATTGTTGTTGTTGTCCTTGTCCTCGTCGTCGTCATTGTCGCTGCCGTGTGCGTGACGCGGCTTGCGTGCACTCTTGCTGCTGCTCGCGACGACGGCCACCACGGTAGTGGCGGCAGTCGCTGCCGCTGCTGCCTGCGCGTGTGCACGCAATGAGCGCATGCGACTGACGTCAAAGTATGCATGTCCGCGACTGCACGACTCCGTCTCGAGCTTGACAAGCCAGCGTGGGATGGTGCGGTGCTCGAGCATCAGCGCCGCGAGCGCGCGGAGCACATCACCGCGTGAGCGCAGGTGCGTCACCCCGAGCGGCGTCGCCACCGCGGCCGCCTCGAGCAGCCGCTGCGCACCGCTCTTGCTGCCCAGCGCGAGCGCCACCCGCGGCTCGGCGGCGAGCAGCGGGACGTTGAGCTGCGCCGCCAGCGTCCGCTCCTCTGGCCCGACGACGCCGGGCACCAGGTACGCCGGCCGCCCGCGCGTCAGCGCCGCGAGCAGGCGCATCAGCCGCGCACACAGCAGCACCAGTCGCGTCAGACTGACGCCGCACGACGGCAGCCGCGCCGCGTCCTCGGGCACGAGCACGGTGAGTCGGCCGCCCATGTCTGCTCCACCGCCGACACCCGCGTCACGCAGCAGCGCCGTGTAGTACGCCATCACCTCGGCCTCGGGCCGGTACGGCGCGAGGAGGACAAGGTGCACATTGTCGTCGGCCAACTCGCACACGCGCATGAGCTGCGCCGCTTGCTGGGCCGTGTAGAAGGGCACGCGCTTCGCGTGCGCCGCCGGGTACGACAGCGAGGGCACGTGAATGACGGTGCGTGCGCCGGCGCGTATGCGTGGCCAGTCACGCACAAACGCCTCTTGCGTCCGCTGCCACCGCGCGAGCTGACGCTCACGCAGCGCGTGCAGTGCGCGCCGTGTGGCGGCGTGGGCGCGATGCAGCGCCCAGGCACGCTGAATCAGTGTCGCGGCGTGAGTGCCGACGCGCAGGTGGGCGTACGCGATGCGCTGACGATGCATGCGCCACGTAGCCTGCACCTTGGCGGCGGCGCGGTGGTGGCCGTGGCTGCCATAGTAGTACTGGTGTGTCACGTTGCCGAGCAGCGGGGCGACGTCTTCGGTGTTGGCAATGCACGCGAGCAGGTCGCTCTCGCGCAGCAGCCGCCGCCCGGGCTGCGCGGCCGCGAGCATCGCCACGCGCTTGCCGTCCACGTACGCGAGCTCGACGCCGTAGCTGCACAGGAAGCTTTCGAGCGTCTGCAGCAGACTCTCAATCGCGCCCCAGGCCGCGGCGTAGTGCCGCTTGAACGAGGCAAACTCGGGCGTGTTGCGCAGTGTGACGCCTTTGCGTATGATGAATTCGTGCATCGAGTACAAGTCGAGCAGCTCCGTGTACGTGCGCGGGTCGTCGCGTTGCGCCAGCGCCGCCGCCGCCGCGGCGGCGGTCACACTTGCCTCGTCGCCGTCCGTCTTGTTTGTCATGCTCCCGCTGCTACTACTACTGCTGCTGCTGCTCTTGTTGCCGCCGTCATCCTCGCCGTCGTGACGCAGCGAGGACGACAGCGGCACCGCACGACGCGATGACGCCGCTGCCGCTGCTGCCGCTGCTGCTGCTGCTGCTGCTTCAGCCGCCTCATCCGCCTCCCAGCGCTGCAGCTCCGTCATGTTCAGCTTTGCCGGCAGCCGCTCAATCTCGCCATAGTCGATGCGGTAGTTGCCGCCCACAGCAAAGCCACTCGTGGCCGTCATGACACGACTGGCAGTCGTCTGTCGTGCTCGCACGGCACTGCTCGCATCACCACCATCGCCGCCGCCGCTGCTGTTGTTGTTGCCCGCACACACGCGTGGCCGCGCACGCAGCACGGCGCGTGTGGCGTGCATGGGCCCGTGATCGTACGCGAGCAGCCGCTCCGCGTCAAAGTCGTGCGGCAGCGCACCACGCTCGTACAGGTACAGCAGTCCCTTGTCAAGATCGAGTGCGCCGCGTGCCGTGGCCGTGCGGCCTGTCGCAAACGACGTCGAGGGCGACGGTGCAGGCAGTGTGGCTGCTGTGCCGCCGCTACGTGCGAGCAGTGAGCGCAACGGCCCACGCCGCGTTGCCGCGACACGGCGCTGCTGCTGCTGCAGCTGTTGCTGCGGCGCTGGTGTTGTCGCGCCAATGGCCGCGGCTGCTGCTGCACCACCGCGCACGCCGTCACTCGCCATGCTCGCTGTGTACGTTTGTGTACGTGTGTGTGTGTGTGACTAACGCGCAGACAAGCAGCATTGCTGATACACACACACACACACACACGCACAGACGCATGACCTTGTCGTTACCGGCATTGCGGTTACGCTCTATACACACACACACACACACACATACATGCATACATGCATGTTTGCTTAGCGCATGACGTAGTTTAGGTTGTCCTCGGCGCCCTCGACCTCGGCCGCGTCCTCGTCGGGCACCTCCGGCGCCGTCGGCGCGAACCCGATGGTGCGCGTCTTGATCACATCCTCGCCGCGGACGTCATCGGACAAGCCGGTGCGTATGTTCTGCAGCTTCTTGCGCAGCACGTCGACGGCCGTGTAGACAATCTGCAGCACCGGCAGCACCCCAGTCGACTCGACCACAAAGGTAAAGTCATAGTACCCATTGGCGTTCTGCCGCGGTCGCACAATGACCAGTGGCTCAGGCAAGTCGTTGAAGGGCGGCTCCTGTGACGTGTCCTCGCCGTCGTAGATGTGCGCGTCGGCGTCGACGACGCGCACCTCGTGCGTCTTCTCGTCGTACGCGTAGACGCCCGTCGGGCAGCGCTCGACCCACTGCCGACACCGCTCCGGCGTCATCTTGGCAAACGCCTCGTGGTTGAGCAGTATGTCAGGCACGTAGCGCATCGCCACCGTCGCGACGGGCATGAACTTGGCGTGCGTCTTGGCAATGTTCTTGCGAATGACGACGCGCAGGCTCAGGCGCTGGCTGCGACCGAGGGTGACGAGCCAGATGCCCTTCTTCTCGGCGCTCAGCGGGTAGACTTCATCGTCGTCGATCTTGAGCGACTCATTGACAAATACCTGCAGGCTGTGCTGGTCGGCAGGGCACTCGACGTGCAGCTCGCCAGTGATCTGGCACGCGTTGCAGCCGCCCCCGCCACACGGGCAGTCGCGTGCATAGTTCATGCGGCTGGCCTTCATCGAGTAGAGCGGCACGAGACCGAGACGGTGGGCGATCATCTCATCGAGCAGCACCGACGTATTGTGCACAATTGTCACCGACTCGATGCCGAGCACAGGCACCTCGGCCAACATGACGCGGCGCAGACCATTGGCGAACGCATTGTCGACTTCGTGCAGCCGAAACACCAGCGTCTCGCCCGCGCTGTGCGGGGGCTGGTGACAGCTCAGTATGTTCACACGCATCGTTACACCGCGCCACTACAGGCAGACACACACGCAAGCGTGTCACTCTGCTGCTGCTGCTACTTGCGCAACACGAAGCGACGATGCACGACTGCGTTGCAAAAGACACAAACATATACGTGTGCGTGTGTGTGTTTGTACACACACATACATTCGACCTTGTACCTTGCTGTACATGCACACCGACAGTGCCAACTATATACAGACACATACACATGCACACCCTTGCACACATCGCGCGCTTACACACATACGCACACACACATGCTGGCCTTACCTCGACACGACGCATACATTCGCCATTGTCACACACACACACACACACATGCTGCCTGCTCCTCTACATCGCATTCTCTCCGTCTCTCTCTTTATGCACACGCAGCCGCGGCGAGTCATACTTGGCGCAGACATCAGTCGCGCAGCTCGAGGTACAGCTTCTTGAGCTGTCGTGCCTCCCAGCGGACCGTGTTGCGCGAGGAGGTGTCCTGCTTCGACGGGTCGCGGTGTACAAACGCGGGTATCTTCTCGCCATACGCGTCGGCCTGGTCGAGAAAGGTGAAGATCTCGTCAAAGGTGGCGTCCTTGAGCAGCACCATGTGCTTCGCCAAGTGCATCGCGAGGGCAAGGAAGCAGCGCTTCGCGTAAAACCACGTGTCGGTCATGATCTTGCGGTGGTACGGCTCGAGTGACTTGATGATGCGCGAGATGCCAAACTCGAAGTTGCCCTTGGAGCAGTACAACGTGCCAATGACCAGGTTGACAATGCACAGGTGCAGCGGCTGCTTGTCCGGGTCAGCGTACGTCAGTTTCTCCTCCTCTCGCTCGATGCGGCGCATAATCTCTTCGGCCTTGTCATTCTGCGCCGTCATGATGTACGACACGCACAGGTTCGCCAGCACAATGGCGCTGCAGCCGAGGATGCTCTCCTCGCTCGCCTCGACCACCGGCTCATAGTAGCGAATCGCCTCACGGAACTTGGTCTCTTGCATGAAGAAGACATGCGCGACGTTTAGCTTCCACACCTCATGCTCGGAGCAAAACTCGGCCGACTGCCGAAAGAGCTTCTCGACGACGGGGTAGTTCTCAATCTCCCAGTAAATGTTCGCCTGTGCCATGAGCACCGGTATGTACTCCTCGAGCGCCTCGTCGTACAGGTGCACCGCGGCCTTGACCGCGTCCTTGTCGCGGCTCTGCTTCGCGTCTTGTATCTTCTTCGTCATCTTGCGCAGCTGGTCAATGTGCTTTTGCGCGAGCAGGTCAAACTTGCGATACGCCTCCGCCGGCGACGTCTGCGCCGTGATGAGGCCGTCAAGGAAGTCGTAGAGAATCTGGTGGTTTTGCGACAGGTACTCCCACGCGAGGTGCGGGTTCTCGGCCAGCACGTCGGCCGCGAGGTCAAAGTACTGGTACTTGCAGTAGAACAGCAGCAAGTTCTGGAACGTCTCGGGCGGAAAGGGCGGGCTTTGCAGCAGAAAGTTGAACTTCTTGAACCCGTTCGTCGGGTCGGCGTCCATGTTGATGAGCGCCGTGTTGTGCAGCGTCACCGGGTCAAGCTCCTCGTCACGGCGCGGGGGCATGTCCGTCAGCGCCTCCTTGGCGGCCGCCAGGTTCTTCACCTGAAACTCAATCGCCGCCTTCAGGTTGAAGGCCTCGATGAGGGCCGAGTCCTTGAGCAGCGCCGTGTTGCCGACCGAGCGGGCCTCGTTTCCCTCGGTGTTGCTGCCAATGTTCAGCTCCGGGTGGTCTTGCACGCCCTTCTCGATGATCTCCGCAATGTGCTTCAGCGACGGCCCATACTGCTGCATGCGGTAGTACGTCAACGCAATGTTGTACAGCAGGCTCATGCGGCTGCCGAGGGCGTTTTGCGCGTCGTGAAACTTGCTCAGCGCCTCCTCGTAGCTGCCCTCGCGCAGCAGCACACAGCCCTGCAGCACCATCGCGTCGGGGTCCTCGACGGCGACCTTCTCGAGGTACGACTTGGTCTGCGGCACGTCGTCTTGCTCATACGCAATCGACGCCTGCAGCTTGTTCAGCCGCGTCTCGTACTGCTCCGACTCGGTCATCG
This sequence comes from Trypanosomatidae sp. Fi-14, assembly GCA_023091115.2. Classification (NCBI taxonomy): domain Eukaryota; phylum Euglenozoa; class Kinetoplastea; order Trypanosomatida; family Trypanosomatidae; species Trypanosomatidae sp. Fi-14. Next base: position 80,640 of record JAKVQF020000949.1, on the reverse strand, counting down.
CGCACTGCTTGCTGCTCTCGGCATACGCGCCGGCCTTGTACAGCGCCTGCGCATAGTACACCTTGTACTCCTCGACGCCCGGGCAGACGCTGACGAGGCGCTCGTACAGGCTGGCCGACTCGGCATACTCGCCCATCATGTAGTAGCAGTACGCCATGAGCGACAGCGCCGCCCGACTGCGCGGGAACTCGACGAGCTGCGACGACAGCAGCTCCACCGCCTCGGCGTACTGGTGATCGCGAATGCAGCCATAGACGGTCGCGGTGAACGTGCCCTCCTGCACTTGCGTCTGTATGCGACCCAGTGTGGTGCCGCCACCCATCGTTGTCGTCGGCCGCAGCGTGCTCGACGGCGAGCTCGTCATGCTGACGAGGTGCATCGTAGGTGGCCGCATGCCCGTCACGGGTCGCATGTATATGTGTATAGTAGTAGTAGTATTCGTAGCTAGCGACGAACAAGCAAGCAAGTGTACACACACACGCATGACGAGTTGCACACACACACACACACACACGCTTGCGTGCATGTGACGACTAGATGACCTTGATGCTCGCCGCCTCGACGCGCTTGTGTGTGGCGAGTTGCACAAAGCGCAGGTGGGCGTCGTCGAGGTTGTAGCAACGCAGCCACGCGAGCAGCGTTGGCGTCGACGTCACCGCCGCCTGCAGTGACACTGCGTACACAACCGTCACGGCCCGCGCTCTTGTTGTCCGTGTCGTTGCAGCGGTCGACGTGAGCATGTCGCCGTGTTGCAGCGCAAAGGTGCAGCCAACGAGCAGCGCCACGCACTGGCTTGTACGCACAACGACAGCGCGCAGTGTGCGCAGCTGCGCCGCCGTCACGCGAGCACTGCCGCGCGCGTACACGACCACGTCCTCGTCAATCACATCACGCCACACCGCCTCGTCGTGCACGATGCGTAGCGCCGTGACGAGCACGACATCGACGCACAACACAACCGCGACAGCCACACACGCACCATGATGGCTGCTGCTGTCGTTGTTGCCTGACGAGCGCGACGTGCGTGCCGAAGCTACTGCTGCTGATGTATACGACACGACAGCCACCACGCTGCGCAGCGTCAGCAGCACCGCAACGCGATGGCGTGTAGTCAGCAAGGTGCCACTGCCGCCTCCTCGCAACGCTTGCAGCAACGGCGTCAGTACACACGGCAGCGACACACTCGACGTCAACAGCAGTGCGTACACGACAAGCATTGCGGCTGTCATGTGCTGCCTGCCGTCGATGACGTCCGCTGCAGCTGCAGCACTCGTGACGCCTCCGCCTCCGCCTCCGCCTTTGCCGCCGCGCGCACTGCCCGTCTCGCACGTTGCGCGAAAGAGCATGGCGTAGAAGGCGCTCGTGTACAGCTCACTGCACGCCTGCAGCGCCCACAGCGGCACCACCGCACGCATGCACGGCCTACGCAGTGTCTGCTGTACAAAACCGCACCACGCGCTCAGTGTGTCACTGTTGCTGCTGCTGTTCGACGACGATGACGGTGGCTTGTCGAGCAGACGACAGCACAGCAGCACGGCAGGCGATGCGGCAAGGGCACACAACAACATGTACACAACGAATGCATGTCCGCTGCGTGCCGCGGTCTGTTGTTGCTGTTGTCGCTCGTACAACCACGTAGCCACGCAGATGACCGTACAGCCGACAAGGCAGCGCACAAGCAGCAACAGCCATTGCCGCGGCGGTGACAGCTGCGACCACACAGCAGCACTACTGCTGCAATTGCTGCTGCCTGCAGCATCGACGTCGTCACTGCGCACAGCTGCAGGTGTCAGTCGCAGAGATGGCGACATTGAGCCACTACTGCTGTTGCCGCTGTTGCCGCAGCGTTGCACGTACGCACGCATGCGTGCGCTGGCGTCTGCAAAGAGAGCGAGGCGCAGCACAAACCACGCATCGACGACAAACAGCGGCAGCAGTGCTGTTGTCGCTGTTGTGTGTGTCGTCGCTGGCAGCCACAGCAGCACAAAGCATACCGCCCACCACACTACCGCACCCGCGCCACGGCGCCACGGCGTCACGAGGCGACTGCCAACACCGACAACAACGTCGACGACCGTGACAGAGCGCCTCTTGCTGCTGTTGTGGCCGCCGCCGTCGTCTCGTGCTGACGTCATCGTTGCTGCTGCTGCATCACTCATCCGCTTGCGGTGTGTGCTGCGCGAGGTGTACATCGCCGCGTACAGCTGCCATGCCGCGTACAACACAAGTGACACACTCCATGTCGCCAACGTCGACCACGACACGTATGCACAACGTGACGGCTGCGTCATTGCTGTTGTTGTTGCATCTGCTGTTGTTGCAGTAGCTCCTTGCACTGTATTGTCGTTGGTGACGCTAGCCGTGCTGCACACTGCATCGCGCGCGTGCACGTGTGTGTGCAAATAGTGACTAATGTAGAGCGAGTCGACGACTGGGTGCAGCATGGCCGTGCCGATTGCATAGAGCAACGCCGTACAAAAGAGCACACAACGTCGCTGTCGCCACGTCGTCGTCATCGTCGTTGTCGCGTCACACGCACGCAACGCAATACAAACACGCGTACCCTTGTGTGCTTGCCTTTGTGTTGTTGTGTGTGTGTGCTAATGTGTACAGGTATGTGTCCGTGTGGTACACGCTTCTTTACATGTGCATAGCGAGGCCACGCTCGCTGCAGCTACAACAACACTCACACACACATCAAGTGCACAATACAATGCATACACGCATGCGACATGCACACCATACAGCATAGCGTGTATGTGTGTTTGTGTTGTATGTGTGTTTGTGTTGTATGCGTATGCACATTGTTGTGAGTAGGTGTATGTATTGCTCATTGCTCGTGCAAGTTGGGGTTTGTTGTCTACATGCGTGCGTATGTTTGTGTCCTATTGTCATCTGGTCGCCATCACACCAATACACACAAAAACAAATACACACACACACACATACACATACACATACACATACACATACATACATGCGTCCGTCACCATCACACGGTCGTCCGCCGCACACGTATGTTTGTGTGTATGTGTACACACACACACATACACTCTTGCGTTTGTATGACGCTGCCTGCCCGTCACTCCTCCCCCCTCCTCTCCTAGCTGTTGCTCGCATCGTCTGTTAACGCTGCGTTTGCCTTGCACACGGCATGCTAGTATGCACACGGCCACACTCACCCGCCTCGCCACCTACTACTGCGCCTCCTTGTCGTCCTCGTCATCATCCTCGTCATCATCATCGTCATCGTCGTCGTCGCCTTGCTGCTGCTGCTTCTGTCGTTGTCGCGCGAGCAACGCCCTAAACTTGGCCCCCTCATCCGCGTACACCGCCTTACGCATCTTGGCAAACTCATTCGCGTGGCGCTGCTGGGCGAGCTCGCCGCTGGTCGTTCCCGGTGCGAGCATTGGCCGCCCAGACGAGGACACGGGTGCACGCGGGGCGTCGCTGCGGTCGTCGAGGATGTGCTCCTTCAGGCGTCGCACAAACGCGTTGGTGACCGGGTCCCACGTCGTGCCACTGTCCGCAACGTCGCCGTCGCGCTGCTTCGTGTCACTGCTGTTGCTACCAACACCGCCGTCTGTGCACGCGTCGTCGGCTGCAAACGTCGAGGCGAGCACTGTTGCGGTGCCACCTGCCGCGACCATCGTCGATGATGACGATGTTGTTGACGACGACGACCCGCCACCACCGCCGGCAGCGGCGCTCTCGTCAACGTCGTCGTCCATGTAAATATACGGCGTCTTTGGCTCGGTAATGTGCATCGTCACGGGGTGCGCCTTCTGATACTCGGCATTGGCACGTAGATTGCTCTCATCCCACACGACACGCTTTCTTGTCGAGGACATGGCACGCACACTCGTCTACATACACACATACACATGTGCGTAGACGCGTCGTCGCAAAGCATGTACAAGAAGCAAAGCGCAAACAATGCACACACAACATGCACATCTGTGTGTCTCTGAGTTCGCTACCGTGTCAAGGTATGCAACACATATATATATACCCGCACACACGCACTCTGCACTTTGCACACAATGCTGCTACCGGTGCTGCTGCTGCTGCGTCTGCGGTGACTGCAGTGGCGCGTCGCACGCGCGCAGCAACGGCAGCAATGATGGCGGCAACACGCGTTCTGCAACGCTAGCGGGTATGCACCACACACACTGCACGCCGTCATCGTCGGCACCTCCTGCAGCAGAAGTAGCAGCAGTAGCACAACGCAGCTGTGGTGGCAGCGGAAAGCCACGCACGCACTCATGCACTCTCTTTGCCTGCTGCTGCTGCTGCTGCTGCTGCTGCTCCGCGTCAGCTGCTGCTGCCGTCGTTGTTGTTGTCGTGCCCTCGCCTGCTTGCACTGCGTCGCTGCCGCCGTCGCCATTGCTGGCGTCGTTGCCGCGCTGTTGCTGTTGCTGTTGTGCTTTGCGTTGCTGCATGCGCGCCTTCAGGCTCGCCAACGTGCTGCTCGTAGGCTGTGGTACTGCCGCTGTCCCTGCCGTTGCCTCCTCGGCGGCTGCTGCGGCTGCAGTTGTAGTTGCAGTTGCAGCAACAGCCGCCGCCGCCGCCTGCTTCGCTGCTTGTCGTGCCGCCAAGCACTGTTTCAGTCGTTGCGCCGTGCTCGAGGAGGACGACGTCGCAGCAGCAGCAGCAGTTGTAGCAGCAGCAGTAGTAGTAACATTCGTTGTTGTTGTTGTTGTCGCCATCGTCACGGCAGCAGGCTTGCTCGCGACGGCAGTTGCAAAGCTGCGCTTGACACGTTCGTCATAGTAGGCACGCTGTGCCGTTGACAGCTGCGACCAGTGCTCGTTCATCTGCTGCAGGTAGGCCTTCTCGTCCTCGGGCGAGGCAAACGACGCGGGTGGCTGCCACGCCGAGGGCTGCAGTGCGTGCGGCAGTGTGTTGTGTGGTGCGGTGGTACGTGCCTCGCCGGCGCCGTCGCCGACTGCGCTCGACATGGACGATGGCGGCAGAGGTGTGTGCGCAGTCGTCGCACTCGCCTGCACGCCTGACAGTGCTGTTGCTGCTGCTGCCGGTGGCGGTGGCTGCAAGAGCGCGTCGAGGTCAAGTGTGGCTGCGTCTGCTGCTGTTGTCACATCCGTGTTGCTGCTTGACGCAGCCTTCTGCACAGCTCGCGCCGTCGTGACACCGCTCGAGAAGCACACACCGCGCGTGTCATCGGGGCCGTGCAGCGTCAGCTGACATCGACACGCCACGAGCACCCGCGTCGCGTCGACGACCGAGGCAAAGCGCACATACAACGCACGGCGGTGTGCGTCATACTCGTGTGCCACCACCGTCACCGTTGTCGGTGACTGCGGTATGCCTGTGCTCGCGCTTGTGCTCGTGTTGTTGTTGTTGCGTTCGTCTTGTGCACACAGCTGCGCCACCACCGCGTACACGGCACTGCGCGCCGCGTCCACCTCATCGGCGACGTCGACGTCGTCGACGCGCAGCTCACACGACGGCGTCGCGCGACGACTGCGTGCGTAGGTGACGTTGCAGCGATAGCACAACGCACGCTGCACCGAGTTGAGGTTGCTGCACACACCACACACCCAGTCTCTGTGCGGTTTGCTGTACTTATCGTCCGCATATGCGTCGCTGCTCCTTGTCGACCGCTGACCACCACTACTGCTGCCACTGCTGCCGCTGTTGTGCTGACGAAACACAGACGTCATCGTCGCGTCATACTGCGGCTGTGGGCGCGAGGGCGGCAACGACGACGGCGATGTGTCGCGTGAGCGATGACGACGATGACGATGACGCGATGTGACGCCACTGCTGCCGTTGCCTTCACTGCTGCTGTTGCTGCTGCTGCTGCTGCTGCGAGAGCGCCTGCGTGACGACGAGGACGACTCGTAACGGCGACGACGGCTGCTTCGGCTGTCGTTGTACCTGTCGTCGCCATCGTCGCGATGGTCACGCGTGTGGCGTGATCGGCTGCTGTACCTCTCCTCCTCTTGCAGCTGCAGGCGCTGATGCTGCTGTTGTGACGACGGCGCCGTCGCGTCTGCAGGCTCGACACGCGTGCGCGTGTGGTAGCCGCCGCTGTAGTTGCTGAAGTAGCTCATGTCGCTGTCGTCACGGCTGTACACACACAGACACACAGACACACTGACACAGACACGTATACAAAACACACAAACAGACACACACACACACACACGCACACACAAAAGTAGACGGTGAGAGCGAGACGAATACACACACACACACACACACACACGCAATCTTACAGAGCGACTGCTGTTGTTTGCACCGCGTCGCCGCCGACGTCTGCGCACCGTCTCACTCGCTGACTGCGCAAGTGTGTGTATGTGTATGTATGTATGTGTATGCATATGTGTATGCATATGTGTATGTGTATGTCGTCAATGCACACGCATTTGCAGACACAATGTTGTGCAGACGCATAGCATGCATAACATGAGTGAGCAGAGTGTACGCATGCACGTCACGCAACGACAACAGCAGCAGCAAAAGTGCGCATGCACATATACATACATATATACACACACGCACTCGTCATTGTCCTCGTCTTGTTGCGCTCGACACTACACACACACACATACGCGCAATTGTACGTAGGTTGTGTGTGTGTGTGTGTCTGTCATCTATGCAGTTGCTATGCAGCCTACTTTGCACGCGCACACGCTACGCTTGCTGCTGCTGCTGCTGCTGCTGCTGTTGCAGCCGCTCGACAGCGAGCTCTTGTTGTATGCGCCGCAATGTTTGCGTCACCTGCGCCTCGACACGACGCAACGCGTCAGCATCGCTTGTCGCGCGTGCAGCAGCAGCGGCGTCGCTCGACGCTGCCGCTGCTGCTGTGCGTGCTGTGCGTGTGGCGTGCTGCAGCAGGTCGGTGTAGGCGGCCGCGGCACGGCGTCGTATCGTCGTGCGCATGACGACATCGTCCATCAGTTCCGACGTGGTCGTGCACACCGCACGCGTGAGCAGACGATAGCGCATCGCCACCGGCAGCGTCATGCTGCTACTGCTGCTGCTGCCGTCGTCTTTGTTGTCCTTGTTGCCGTTGTCGTCTGCCAGCATCTCCGTCGCCAGTCGCGAGACGGTGTGCGCGAGCCCTTGCAGCCCCTCACTGTCCACGTCAAACGGTACAGCAGCGGCAGCAACAACAGCGTCATTGTCATTGTCATTGCCGCCACCACAGCCACCGCCACCGCTACTGCTGTTGTTGTTGTTACTGTAGTGATGACGCAGCGCACTGCGGTGGCCGTGGCGCAGACGGCGCACGACACCGCCACCACCTCCTCCGTCTGCTCGTCCTGCTGCTGTCGTTGTCAGCAAGACAAACATGGGTGAGGGTGGCGGTGGACCAGCCCGCATGGCGGCATCGATGGTTGACGACGACGACGCAGCAGCAGTCGCAGCCATTGTCGTTGTCATCATCATGCCATTGTTGCTCTTCTTGTTGTTGTTGCTGCTGATGTTGTTGCTGCTGTCGCAGCAGAGGAAGGGGCTGTAGTCGGCTGCAAGCGCACTACGCAACAGGTGCTCACGCAGCACGCGCGTCACCGCGGCAACGACGACCACATCGAGCGCGCGTGGCGTGACCCAGTAGTCGAGTCGAAACACACGACTGCCTGCGTGCACCCGCGCCGTCTTGCTGTCGGCGTCATACACGGCAGCGGCAGCACCGTCGTCATTGCTGTTGTTGCTGTTGTTGTGTGATGGGACAGCCTCGAAGGGCAGACAGTGCATTGCACTCGTCGCAATCGCGCGATGCTGCGCGTCGCCCGTGTAGTGTACAAGCGGAACAGAAGACAAGGACGACATGCTTGCCGCTCCTCCTCTGCGTGTTGTTGCTGCACTGCCGTTGCTGTTGCTGTTGCCGCTGCGCATGTGTGAGGCGAGTGCACGGCACACGGCAATGAGATCGAGCAGCAGGACAGCAACAAAGCTGGCTGTGACGGCGTACGGCGACGTCGACGCAGTGCGACTACTGCGACTGCTGCTGTTGTTGTTGTTGTTGTTGCTACTGCCAGCAGCAGCTGCTGTTGCAGTGGCTGTCGTTGCGCTTGGCAGGTCGACAACGTGACGCAGGACGTATTTGTACAGTGCGTCGTACACCGCCGCGTGCAGTGCGGCGTCCGCGTCGTTGCTGTCATCGCCACCGCCGAATGCGCGCGTGCACACGGCGCCATCGTCGCCGTCGTCGTCGTCGGCCGCGTACGGCGAGGCGGCAAAGGCGCTGGCGACGTCGTCGTAGACGTCACAGTGCACACGGCGCTGTCGTTGTTGTAGCAGCACCTCGTGTGCGTGCGCATACGCCTCGGCAGCCGCCACCGCACTGCTGCTGTTGTTGCTGTCGTCGCTGCTGCTGCTATTGTTGCCGCTGCCTCGGCTGCGATGACGACGAGCGTGACGACGACGACGATGTTGACGTCGCTGCATTGCTGCTGTTGCGGTGGTAGATGTCGTCGGCAACGACGACGAGGCAAGAAAGCTGCTCGCAGACACAACCTCGTGTGGTGTACGCACAGCAGCAGCAGCAGCAGCAGCTGCTGCAGTAGTAGTCATGTCCGCCCCGTACGCGGCACCTTGTCGTTGCGTTTGCGTATCATGATGACGAGGACGAGGACGAGGACGAGGATGTGCACTGCGACTTCTGCTGCTGCCGTCTGCTGCTGCTGCAACACCACTGCGTGTGGCGAGCTGATCGTGTAGCATGCGCACAATGCAACTGAGCAGCACCTCGTCCACCACTGCCTCTGTTGCGGACATTGTCGAGTCTGCTGCTGCGGCTACGCGCTGCAATCGTCCTTTCGTCGTTGCTGCTGCTGCTGCTGCTGCTGTTTGTGCCGTGTTCGTCGTGTGCGTGTCGTGTACGCACACCGTGGCCGCATCGCCAACGCGACGCGACGACAGCGACGTACACGTGTCGCGTACAACAGCGTCGTTAGCACCTGCCGCCGTCGCCCCTTTCACATCATCATGCTCACCGCTGTAGTAGTTGTTGTCGTGGTGGTGCGTATCGTTGTAGCTGTCGACGGCGGTGCGTGCGCTGACACCGCGCAGTGTAGCAAAGGCACGCACAAGCCGCTCGACAGCCTCTGACGTTGCACTCAGCTCGGCCACACGCGCCTGCGCAGCGGCCGTCACAAACGCAGCAGCAGCTGCCGCCGCATCACCACCACCACCACCACCGCTGCTGTTGTTGTTGCTGGCAGCGTGCGACAGCGCTGTTGTTGTTGTTGCTGTTGACGGTGGTTGCGGCGTGACCTGCTGTTGCTGTTTTTGTTGCTCTTGCGCCGCCGTCATTGCCAACGGCGGCGGCACGGATGGCAACGTCCACGCCAGCAGTGGCGGCTGTTGTTGTTGCTGCGGCTGCAACGACGACGGCGACGAGGGCTGCGGAGGAGCAAGCGACGCTGCTGACGTTGTCGTTGTGATCAGCTGTTGTTGCTGTTGTTGTTGTTGCGGTGACGCTGCTGTCGTGACGGCAACATTGCCGATATTTGTCTTCGCCTCACTTTGCATGACTGCTGCTGCTGCTGTTGCTGTATGTTGTTGTTGTTGTTGTGTGGCTGTTGTGACAACGTTGTTCGCGTCCCTGTTGCTGCGGCTGCCGTCACCGCGCACGCGTGTGAGGTGCTGCGATAGTGTGCTGAGCACGCTCGTTTGCTCATGTGACAGCGCCGTCGACGAGGACGATGGTGACGGTGACACATGCTGTTGTTGCTGTTGCTGCTGGCGATCGTCTGCTGCAGGCGTTGTTGCTGCATCATCAGCCTTGTTGTTGTTGTCATCGTCGTGTGGTCGTCGCGGTGTGCTGACTGCGTCTACACGGTCGTCATGCTGCACAGACGGCTGCGCCATTGCTGTTGCTGTCGCCGGTGTCGTTGTCGTCGTCGTTGTCGCATCGGCGTGCACGTCGTCATCGCTGTGCCTGACATTGTCCTCGTCACTGTCGTCGCTGCTCTCACTATCGTTGTGACTATTGCTGTTGTTATGCTGTTCCTGTTGTGGCTGTTGTTGCTGTGACGCTTCTCTGCTCTGCAGCGGCGTCGCACCAAACGCAACAAAGCTTGACAGCTGCTGATAGGCGGCGCGATGCGGTGCGGCCACGGCATCACGTCGTCGCTGTGAGAGCGCGTCCTCGTCGATCGCGGCGGCGCTGTCGCCGTGCTCGTCGTGGCTGTCCTCGTGGTGGTCGTCGGCCGCACCGTGATGCGAGTGACGATCGCTGCTCGCGTCGCGTGTACTCGCCGACGACGTTGACGACGTGCGTGACGTGCTTGTCGTCGTGTTGCTCTTGCTGCTGTTCTTATTGCTTGCAGGTGCCGCAGCTGCTACCACGACAGGCACAGGGGGTGGCAGCGCAGCCAGCGCCACAACGGGCGACGCCACCGCCGCCACCGACGCAGACGTCATCGACGACGGCACACTGCTGCTGCTCGTACTGCCGCTGTGCGTGTCGTCACGCGACGACGACGACGACGACGAGGCAAACGAGTCGCTAAAGTCGCTCATGACTACACAGACGAATGTTTGTGTGTGTGTGTAATGTGTGTATTATGTGTAATGTGTGTGTGTGTGTGTGTTTGCTCTATGCTTTGTCAAGACATACATAGCAGATAGACACATGCATGCATGCATGCATGCACACTCATATAAAAAAAGCTGCATGTATAGCGTGTTAGCGACACACAAACACACACACACACACACACACACACACACTCGCTTCTCAGCGTATGAGGCGAACGTGCTGCGACAGCGCGAGCACCTTCTCGACAAACGCGTCGACGACATCGACGATGCGCTGCCCGTCGCGTGTGGCGTGTGTTAGCTTCGTCAGCCATACGTGTGTGGGTGGTGGTGGCAGCAATGTGGCACCACCGCCACCGCCGTCGTTGTTGTCCTCGTCGTCTTCGACGTACAAACGCAGCAGCTCGGCGCGATGTGTGCCGTACACCTCACAAAACGCCAGCCAATACAACACAGTGCGCTGTCGCAGCTGTGCGGCGTCGGCCGCTGCACGACGTGCGGCAGCCGCGCTCGCGTCGTCGTCCTCCTCGTCGTCGCCGCTGTTGCTGTGACTGCTGTTGCCAACAACATCATCATCGTCATCGTCATCGTCGTTCTTGTCGGCCGCTACGTCGGTGTCCTGGTTGCTCTGTGTCTTGTCGTCGACATCGTCATTGTACAGCTGACGATAGCGACGATAGAGCTGCGTCGACACCGTCGACCTGACGTCGTCGTCATCGTCGTCGTCGTCCTCGTCGTATGTGACGGTGTTGTTGTTGTTGTTGTTGTATTGCTCGTTTGTGTTGCCGCCACGTGCAGCGCGCGTGTCGTGGCGCGAGTAGCACGAGTGCATCGACGACGCCCCCGAGCGTGTACTGTCACTGCTGTTGCTGCTGTTGCTGTACTCGCCGCCGTCGTCGCTGTTGCTTCTGCTACCACAACGACTGCGACGACTGCGACTGCGATGTCGACGGTGAGGACGACTGCCATGACGGCGTCGCGACGAGGTCAGCGATGCGGCTCGTCGTGCGCGCTTGTGCGTCACCACGCCGCCAACACGCTGCGGTGACGGCGACGTACGACTGCCGTGCTGTTGCTGCTGTTGTTGTCGGCCGCTGTTGTCTGCGTGACCGTGTGTGTACACGACGCCGTCCTCGTCGTCGTCGTCGTCCAGCGACAGCGACGGCGACTGCGAGGCGGCCGTCGTGACGCTCTTTGCGCGACTGCTCGCCGACACGGACGACGCCGCACGACGTCGACGTTGTTGTTGCTGTTGCTGCTCTTGTTGTTGTTGTTGTTGTGTTGTTGTTGTTGTTGTTGCTGTTGTCGGCGGTGACGGCTGCACAAGCTTCTCCGTGTACAGTAGCTTGACGAGCCCGTCCGCGGCGAAGCGCAAGAGTGTGTGCTGTGGTGAGGCGGCCAGTGTGTTGTGGCTGTTCTCGTTGTTGTTGTCACTGCTGTCACTGTCGCCGTTGTGCGTGTCGTGGGTGTACATTGTCGTTGTCGACGTCGATGTCGTCAGCGTTGCGCGTGTGGTGGCATTGTCGGCGATGAGCTCGTGTGCGTACTGCACTCCGGTGCGCCGTATGGCATCACGCAAGGCGAGCAGCAGCAACATCAGTGGCATCGACGTCAACGTCGTCAGCCGTGAGGGCTGCATGCGCGCGCGGAACGCCGCCGCGACGGCGTCGCGCACGTGACGGCGCACACTGCTCTGCCACACCACCGTCGCGTTGGCGAGCAGCAGACGCTGCATGTGGGCAAGCGTCGCCGGTGAGAGCGACGTCGTCGTGCTGTTGTTGCTCGTCGAGGAGTAACTGCTCTCGTCATCGGCTGCATCGTCCTCGTCGTCGTCGTCATCGCTGTACGCGCGACTGTAGCGTCTGCTCTTGCGCGCGCGCGCCGCGTGGCGCTCGCGCACACCGCACTGCAGCAGCAGTCGTCGCGCCACACACAAGGGCAGCTCACGCAGCAGCGCCTCCGCACCCGCGCGCATGCAACGTGCGACGAAGCCGTAGACAGGATGGCTGCCGCGCAGTCGCGCCAACACACTACGCACATCGCCATCATCGTCATTGTCATTGTCATTGCCAGCAGCAGCACCAGCAGCAGCGCCGTTGTGCGTGCCGCTGCCGCTGTCACCGCGCAGACTGCGCGCCGTAGCAAAAGCGTCGAGCGAGTTGCACGTGTAGGCGAGCTGATAGAGTATGCACGCGTGTTGCCGCGCAGTGCTGCTGCGCAGTTCAAAATCAGCGTGATAGCGACAGCGCAGACACTGCAGTGCGCTCTGCACTGTACGCCGCAGACACGCACCACGGCAGCGCGGGCACGTGTACGCGTCACGCTGACGTGCGTGCCGCGGCAGCTGCAGCAGCTGCGCCGCCTCACGCACGTGAAAGAGGCCGACGCGCGGCCGCGCCGCGGTCGCGTACACGCGCCGCATGAGCTGCTCCTCGGCGGCCAGGCTCGTCGGCAGCCGCGGAGGCGCAGGCAGTCGCAGTCCACCACACGCAGGCCACAGCTCGGACAGGCACGCAACGAGTGCACGACATACGCGTCGACGCACCGCGACAACGTCGCCACCGCCACGGCGATGTACAGCCCTTGTCAGCATGGCGCTGTTGTTGTCATGCGCGACGTCGCTGTCGCTGTCGCTGTCGTCACTGCGACTCGTTGTGGTGTCGTCCTCGCTTGATGCGTCACTCGACGACGACGACGACGTGTGCGCATAGGCGTCAAACAACATCAGCAGCTGGTGCAGCGCATCGCTGTCGTCCGTACTGTTGTTGTCATTGTCGTTGTTGTGTGCTCGTGCAGTCGCAGTTGCCGCTGCCGTCGTTGTTGTTGTTTGCACCACAGCGCAGCACTGACGCACACCATTGAGCAAACATTGTGGCACCAGCGGTCGCACAAGGCCGAGCTCGGTGCACACATACGTCTGCTCCACCGCGTCGACGCCGTGCAGCAGACGAAAGGGCCTATACAGCAGCTCCTCTTGCAGGTTGTGCTGCGTGCGTGTCGTGCTCGCTGCTGTTGTGTGCACCGCAGACGATGTGTACGCGTGACGGCTGCTGCCGTAGCTGTAGCTGCTAACAGCGCTGTTGTTGTTGTTGTTGTCGTTGTAGCAGTAGTGGCCGCTCGAGTGCCGCGATGGCAGTGGGATGCGGCTGAGAAGGTAGGTGCGCAGCGGCACGTAGGCGGCCGTGTCGAGTGTGACACGCAGCAGTGCGCGCACACCCGCGTGGTAGCATCGCAGCAGCACCTCGGCGAGTGACGAGGCGTGTGTCGCTGCGGCTGCCATCGTTTGCCGCGTTGCGTCGTCGTTTCTGTTGTCCTTGTCGTCTGTGTACGTGTGCACGATGCGTTGCAGCAGCATCGCCAGCGTCTTGTCCATCTGCCGCACAACAGCTGCCTCGTCATCCTCGTGGTGGTGGTGGCTGCTGTCATTTTTGTTTTGTTGCTGCTGTTGCTGCTGTTGCTGTTGTTCGCGTGCAGACAGCGCAGCAAGAATGAGCTGATGTGCGGCTTGCTGCATGGCGTCGACGAGCGCTGCCTCACACCGCGCCAGCTGCTGCTGCTGCTGTTGTTGTGTTTGTTGTTGCATGGTGGCGGCCATCGCCGCCGCCGTCGTCGGCAAGAGCGCCGAGGGCGCCGCGAGACCGAGGGCAACCGGGACGTGTCGCCGTGCACCCTTTTGCACCGCCTCGAAGCGTCTGCTCATGGCGGTGATCACTTCGTTTGTGTCATCGCGCAGCAGTGAGATGTGCAGCACCACAGCCTCGACGCTCGACAGCAGCGGCGTGCCGTGGCAGAGGTGTTGTGCGGACGGCAGCACCGCCGCGGCGGCGGGGCAGTGTGTGGCGCACAGCTGCAGCCAATGCGCCTCGCGTGCGCGTCGTCGTGTGGCCGCGTCGTCCTTGTCACGGTTGTTGTTGTTGTTCTTGTTGCTACTGCTGTTGTTGTTGTTGTTGTTGTTGTTGTTGTTCTTGTTCTTGTCCTCGTCCTCGTCCTCCGCCTCGCGCAGCGGCACCGCACACGGGTAGACAAAGTAAGAGTGCGCGCGGTGACGCTCCTGTCGCGCCGGGTCGGCCACGTCGGCGACCTTGCGATGCAGCCACGCCTTCTGCAGTGCGTAGGCGAACACAACCTGCTCACTCGTTCCGTGTGTGGCCAGACGGTAGACGTACGTCGGCCGCGTCTGGCCGTAGCGGTAGACGCGGTACGTGGCCTGGGTGTCGTGCGACGGGTTCCAGCTCACGTCGAGCAAGATGCAGTGATTGGCGGCGGTGAGGTTGATGCCGAGGCCGCCGGCTTGCACGGTGCACAGCAGCGCCACCGTGTCGGCGTCGTGCGCGAGCGCGTCGACGCAGCGGGCGCGCTCGGCGCCGCTGCAGGTGCCGTCGAAGATGCGTGCGTGCAGGCCGACGTGGCGGCGCAGCAGTGCCGCGAGCAGAGCGAGGTGGCTGCGGTAGCGTGCAAAGACGACCACCTTCTCGTGCTGCACGCGCGTAATGTGCTGTACGAGGGCGAGTGCAAAGTGCAGCTTGGCGGACGCACACACGTCGACGGCCGCCCATGCGTCGCCCTCGTCCTCGCTGCTGCCGTGTGACGATGCGGCAGCCGATGCAGTCGCCACCGCCGGCACTGCACCCAAGCTTGCCATGTCCTCGTCATCACTGTCCTTGTCATTGTCAACGCCGCGACACAGCGCGTTTGCGTCATCGTCGTCATCGTCATCGCGTTGCTGCTGTTGCTGCCCCTTGTGTGCCGCACCACGACGGCGTCGTACTGCTGCTGTTGTTGTCGTGTCGTGCTGTTGCTGCTGCTGCGGTGTCGGCGCTGCCGTCGCGTGCATGGTCGCGAGGCACGGGTGGCAGCAGATGTGTGATGCCTCGTGATGCAGCATAAGAGCAGCCATCGCACTGCTGCGATGACGCCCCGCCGTCGTCGCTGCTGCCGTGTTGGCCAGCATCGACGTCAGCGTTTGCGCGGGTTGCTCGCGGCGTGCGGCACGCGCCTGTGCGTGTCGCGCGAGCAACGCGCGGTAGCTTGCCTCTTGCGCGGGCGTCAGGCGCAGCACAAACAGCAGCTCGTGTCGCGGCGGCAGTGACTGCGCCAGCACATCGGCGCCGCAGTAGTGCACCGCCGAGGCAAAGTAACGCCGCAGCGCCGACACACAGCGCTGCATCTCCGCAAACTGCGCCAACGACGAGTCGGCGCACTGCCCGCGTGCAATCGGCGTGACAAAGAAGCGCGCAAACTGCGCCGCGTCAAGGTCGTTGCCGGTGACGAGCGACTGCATCGTGTTGTACTCCTCGAGGTGGTTCTGCAGCGGTGTGCCCGTGAGTGCGACGCGCAGCTGCACACGGCGCAAGTGTCGCGTCAGCACGCGCACGAGCAGTGAGCTGCCACGACGCAGTCGGTGGGCCTCGTCAACGACGACCACGTCGGCGCTCTCGAGTATGTCGAGTAGGGTGACCGTCGGTGGACCGGGCAGGGGCTGACGTATGTGATCGAGCATCGACGCGACGCGATTGCACACGGGCGACGACGACGCTGTTGTTGTTGTTGTTGCTGGCGTCGTCTTCTTTGCTTGTCGTATGTACTTGACATACTCCTCGTAGCCGACGACGAGCAGACCGCCGTCGCGGTAGTACGTTGCGAGGACGCGCTCGGCAGCACGTGCGCTCGTCATCGCACTCGGCACGTGCACGTCGAGTGTGACGCGGCCAAAGAGGCTCGCGCGCACCCACTCGGCTGCGCTGGCACGCCAGTGTGTGACGCAGCTGCGCGGACACAGCACGAGCACACGCACACTTTCGCAGTACGCCACTGCCGTCGCGTTTGCATGCAACGACGACGACGACGACAGCAGTCGTGCCGTCGCTGCAGCTGCTGCTCCTCTTCGTGACTTGTGCGGTTGCTTGTGTGAGGTCTGCTGCTGCTGCTGACGCTGCAGCTGCTGCTCACGACGCAGTGTCATGAGCAGCACCTGGCCCTGCAGCAGAAGCAAAAACGACAGCGTCGTCAGCGTCTTGCCCAGTCCCATCGAGTGACCAAGGACGCAGCCGTACACCTCCTGAAAGAGCAGCACGCGTTGCTCGACAGTGGTTGCCTGCGAGCGGGCGGCCATGCGCAGCAGGCCCTCATCCACCAGTCGACGCCACAGAAAGTGCAGGGCGGCGAGCTGGTGTGGCTGCAGCACCTGTGCGAGAGCAGGCGGCACCATCAGCGACGACGACGACATTGTCTACTAATCGTGTATGTGTGTATGTGTCTATGCGTTTGTGTGTCAGCTGACAACAAGCAGAGTGTGCCAAGGCATGCACACGGGCGCACGTCACGCTATGTCGACTGCATATGCGCACCACATACACGCATAGCAAGCAGCCCAAACAAAGCACACACACACACACACACACACACACACACACTGACTACATTTTTGTTGCAACTACACATGCACATGCATGCAGACAGCGCTACTCGCTGTGATAGTGCGAAGGCGTGCTGCCACGATGGCGACGGCGGTGACCAGGCACTCTGGCACGTTGCAGTGCCTCGTGCAAGCCGACGCGGTAACGCTTCAGCAGCAGGTACACGCCCGTCATCAGGGCAGCAAGTGGGGCGCACATGACAGCTACACACACCACATACGCACACAACGCGGGCACAATGTCGCTGATGCCGGACACGTACGCGTACACGCCCCATGGCGCCGTCCAGAGTGCATAGTACAAGATCGCGAACGGGTACAGCAGCACATACCCGACAAGCCACTCGATCGCAAAGCCAATGAGCACATCCGTCAGCGACTCGGCCTCGCCGAGGTTGAGCAGCGAGGACCACCACGCATTGTCGTAGCTCATCTTCTGCACCGTCGCAATGGCACCCGCAATGTTCGTCTTTTGCTCCTGCGCAAACTGCGTCGACACGACGCCGTAGAGCGGCTTCAGCTTCGCGAGCATCTGCGTCTCCTGATCCTTGACCTGCTGCAGCTCCACCAGGGCGCGCTGAAACTGCTCGTCGAGCACGCGTATCGTCGCCTTGTCCTCGGCGCGTGTGAAGAGGATGCCTTCCTTCTTGCGTGCCTGCTCGAGCGCCGCCTTGGCCTCGTACAGCTTCGTGTGCGCACGTTGCAGGTCGGTGCGGCGCAGCTGCTGCACCTCGCGCTCCCAAAAGACAATCTGCTGCTCGCGGTCGCCGCGCAGGAGCGCTGTGCTCGGCTTGTTGCCTGGCCACAGACTCGGCAGCGCGGCCGCCTGTGTGACGCACAACACGAGCAACACGAAGAGGAGAAGCAGCGGCAGCGACGACAGCGCACGGCCGCGTCGCCTTGTCATGGTGCTGTACGTCGTGCGTGCGTCTATGTAGATGTATGTGTATGTGTATGTTGTGTGTTGATGACACGACCGCGAAAGCTGACGTCAGCAAGCAGCATGCACGCGCACACAAGCACAGCGACGTGTATGTTGTGTACAGTGCAGTACGCACCCACCTCACACACACATGCACACACATACACATAGTCACAGTCACTTTGCTTTGCCTCACCCCACTCGTTACAAGTAGACACAACACGCACACACATATACACGCACACACACACACATATACACACAAGCACGCACAAAAGACACACACACACACAAATGTATGTATATGTATACTTACGCCCCGAGCATCGAGTTCTTCCACAGCATAGTCAGGAACGATGAGTACGATGGCAAGGTGGCGACCGCGTCCTCGACGCAGGCGCGCGCCAGCTCGCCGTCGAGCCGCGGCTGTGTGACGTCCGAGTACAGCGTCAGCTCGGCGGCAAACGCCGCACGGTCAAAGTCGCGCTGCTGCCAGATGAGCGCGTCGGTGCGCGCGCGCAGGCCGGCGAGCTGCTCCGGCGCGTAGCTTGCCATCTCATTGGCATTCGCCAGCATGCTCGGCAGCGGCTGCAGCCCGAGCGCCTGCGCCACCGCCACATTGGCCTCACTGCCACACCACAACACGACGGCGCTGCCGAGGTTGAGCAAAAAGATGCCGCTGCGCAGCAAGCAGCGCACCGACGCGTAGGTGGGGGCGGGCAGGTGATCAAGGTGATCGTACGGCACCGCAATCTTGTACCACCACGGCACAAAGTACGCGAGCATCGCCTCGGGCGGCGCCGTCGTCACGCGCGCCATGTGTGCCACGCGCTCGTCCGCGGACACGTGCGACGCTGCCGTGACGGCGGCGCCACCACCACCACCACCACCGCCGAGCGGCGCGCCCACGGCGGGGCTGCGCAAGAAGCCACACACAATCTGCGGCACGTAGCGCATGCTCGTCGGCACGTACAGTCTGCCCGGGCTGAGCACGAGCTGCTGCTTCTGCGCCTCGCGGCGGGACAGCTTCAGCGCCGCGACGAGCGCGTCCGTGACCTTTTGCCGCGCCTGCGCAAGGCTGCCACGCTGCGAGTCGTCAACCGCCATGCGCGTCCAGTAGCACGCCAATCCAATGCTGTTGACCGCATTCAGCAGCCGCGTCAGCGTCGCCGCGACGGGGATCTGTATCGTGTGCACGCGTATGCGGCGCTCGCGGGCGCGTGTGGTGTGTATCGTGGCGACCTGCACATACGCATACTTGGCGTTGAAGTACGGCCCTACCTTGAGCTCAAGCGTGTAGCACGCGTCCTCGTCGGTGATCGGCAGGGCAATGAGCTCGGGCTGTCGCACAAGGCAGTGGCCGTAGCAGTTGCTCACTGTCAGACCGGCCGTCGTGCGCACACGCAGCACCGACTCAAAGGCAATGTGACGCGTCAGCGCGCGCTCGAGCTGCGCTGTGATGCCGGGCATCGTCAGCGTCGTCGCGCAGTACACATGACCCGAGGTGTAGCGTGCCAGCGGCACAATCGTGGCAAGGTCGACATCGCTGCTCGCGGCTGCTGCTGCTGCATTGCCACCACCACCACTGCTGCCGCCGCCGCCGCCGCTTGCCGTGCGCACAAACAAGTCAAACGACACACTCCTGTTCGAGCAGACGAGCGCGCGCTGCTTGTACCAGTCCGTGACGGGTGTGTAGGCGGTGTGCTCCTTCGACGACCCGGCGACCTTGATCGCGACGTCACCGCGATGACGCAGCTTGCCTTCACCCAGTGACGGCAGCGAGGCGACGCTCGCGAGCACCTTGCCGCCCGTCGCGTCGAGCACCGAAAGCGCGGCCGTCACGGCGGGGCCAAAGGCGCTGTCGACCTGCGTCGTCTGCGCAAACAGCGTCGGCAGCTTGCTGAACACCTCACGCAGCAGCGCGTACGACTCGGTGACGCTCACGACGAGCTCCTTGACCGGACACGGCAGCTCAATCGCGTCGAGCTTGAAGTCGTCGTTCATTGCACGCACATCGTGCACCACATCTGGTGCGGCGATCATCTGCGGTGCGGACAAGTCCGCGCGGAGGTTGAAAAAGTAGACGGTCGCGTCATACGCCATGACGCACATGTGCAGCGCACTCGCGTCTTGCCCTTGTGCGTTGTTGTTGTCCTCACCGCCATCGTTGTTGTTGTTGCTGTTGCCTTGCACGATGCGCTCGAGTGCGGAGAGGGCGCCGGCGCACATCGCCGCGAGCAGGCCCGAGGCGACGGCGTGGTGTGTGCAGTCGAGCAGCACGAGCAGCACCGGCCGGGCCGGCTCACGGCGCAAAAACTCACTCGTGGCAAAGAAGTCGACGCTGCAGTGCGTCAGCTCAGGGCGCGCGAGCACGTCCTCGCGCAGGCCGGTGCGCGGGTCGAGGGGGCAGCGGTAGTTGCCGCTGACGCTGTTGATCGTGCGGCACAAGATGCAGATCCAGCGCTCGCCATTGTGGGTGAAGGTGGTGTACGGCGTAATGTACGCCTGACACCGCTGACACCGTATCATGACATTGTCCACCTCGGCAAAGTTCACCTCGGCGACGCGGGGCTCGGCAAAGGGCCGCACGTGGAGCGCGATGGGCAGCGCGAGCGTGTTGGCCAGGTCGCTCGAGGCGGGCAGTGCGTCGAGTGTCAGGCGTAGTGTGCGTCGCGTGACGGTGGTGATGTGCGAGGGCGCCGGTGGTGTGCTGACCATGTCGGCGGCCACGTCGTCGAGTCGCAGCCGTGGCACACTGGGGTGGGTGCACAGGCCATTGCGCTGATCGTCCGCGACGAGCTGTATCTCACTCATGCGGAGTATGTCGTCTGGTGCACCACCCGACAAGCGCATTGGCTGCTGCTGCTGCTGCTGCTGTGCATACTGCTGCTGCTGTTGCTGCTGCGCGTATATTGGTTGCTGTTGTTGCTGTGGCGGTTGTTGTTGTTGTGTGTACATCTGTTGCGGCTGTGCATACTGTTGCTGCTGTTGTGTTTGTTGTGCAGCGGCGCTTGCATAGCCACCAGCGCCATATTGCGGCTGCTGTGCATACATTTGCTGTGGCTGTTGCTGCTGCTGCGGCGGCGGTTGTGGTTGTGTGTACATTTGTTGCAGCATTGGCTGCTGCTGTTGCTGCTGTTGGCCTTGCGTCACCATCTGTGTGGCGTCCTCGAAGGCGTGCTGTACATTGCCTGCCGTCTTGAACTGCTGCTGCTGTTGTGCCGTTATGCTTTGCGTGTACAGCTGCGCATACGCCTGGGGTGGCATGCCATACTGCATCGTGGCGCCCGTCCTTGTCGTATACACAATGACACACACACGCACGCGCACCGTGACAGTATGTACTACGTGTATGTGTATGTGTATGCTCGTATGAGAAGCTGCAACGACAAGACACACACATACACATACATACACACAAACACATATACACGTGCGCTGCAACATTTGTCATCGCGCACATGCCGTCATCGCGCACGACGCCACTGTGCTGCGGTGCGTGCGTGCGCGCTACTCGTCGTCGTCGTCGTCGCTGCAGCGCGCGCGTCTGCCTTGTCGACGACGTTGCGCGGTCGTTGCTGCCGCGTCTGCGACGACGGAGACGACGCTGCTGGTGTTGTAGCGCTTGTCACACGCGCCACAAGCCGTCGTCTTGTCGCCAGCTTCGTCGTCGGCGTCGCTGCTACTGCTACTGCTGTCGCCACCGTGTGTGGCGTTGCACGCACAAGGCCGCAGGCGCGGTACAGCGGTGCGACCACGTACGCAAAGCACGGGTAGCGAATGTACACCGACGCGTCGTACAGCAGCAGACACAGCGCCAGCTGCCCTGCCAACACCACCGCCCAGTGCGCAAACTGCCACATCTGCCCATACGTCTGCGCCGTCACGAGACCCGTGGGGACG
The DNA here is from genome assembly GCA_023091115.2 of Trypanosomatidae sp. Fi-14. Classification (NCBI taxonomy): domain Eukaryota; phylum Euglenozoa; class Kinetoplastea; order Trypanosomatida; family Trypanosomatidae; species Trypanosomatidae sp. Fi-14. Next base: position 58,882 of record JAKVQF020000949.1, on the reverse strand, counting down.
AGCAGATAGTACGTTGGCTGCAGCACACCCGTCACGAGCAGCACACACACCGGCGCACAGACGAGCGCCGTCAGCGCGCGTGTGACGTACACAAAAGACGGGTGCAGTGAGGCACGCAGAGGGCCATCGACGTACACGGCGAGTGCGTCAATGCGACGGCGTCGCGCCAGCGTGCGTACGAGCCAGCTGCTCTTGCGACCAACGGCGCGCATGTCACGCTGCGTGAGCGTCAGCGCCTCGGCACCGATGCGCGTGCGCGCAAGGCGGTCAAAGACGAGACGGCGGCTGCTCACACGCCACATGACATCGTCTATATACGACGACGACGCGCGTGTGCAGGCGAAGCAAAACAGCGCATGTGCCAAGTGCAAATGTGTCACATACACGTGTGCTTGTGTGCGCGTATGCTTGTTACACGTACCTTACTCGCCTGCTGCTTACGTACCTGCTTGCGTGCTTGTGTATGTGTGTGTGTATGTATGTGTGTGTGTGTGTGCCTATGACTAGCGGTGCTTCTTGTGTGCCGCCTTCTGCAACTTCTTCTGCACGCGTCGCTCACGGTTGGCCTCCTTGACCGCCTTCTTGTGCGCCTTGCGCTCGTCACGCGTCATGTCAGACAGCACCGCCACCGCCGCCGCGTTCTTCTCTGCGTGCTCGCCGCCGTCGTCGTCGCTGTGCTCGCTCTGCTCCTCGTCCTCTTCGTCCTCGTCGCTGTGCGCACGCGACGCCACGTCGACTTCTGCCGCGTCTGCTCCTGCTGCGGTGGCGGGTGCCGTCATGTCATGCACAAAGGGCGCCACCTCGGCGTTTGGCGCCTTGTCATCGGCAATCTCCTTCAGCGTGCGCGGGACGTGGATGCGCAAGAAGACCTGCTCATCGACCGCCGCCTGCTCCGCGTCGGCGTCACACGCCTGTGTGCGCGCCACACGTCGTCGCTCACGCAGCTCGAGCAGCTGCGCCATCCACTGCTGCTCCTCGTCGTCATTCGTGTCCTCCGTGGTGCCGTCATTCGCGCCCGCAGTCACATTCGACGTTGACGTCGCCGCGTCTGCGCTGTCGGCCGCCTTCTTGTGCTGCTTACCACCACCACCACTACGCGTCTTGTTCTTGACTACTGACGACGATGAAGACGCTGCTGCCTTCTTCTCTGTTGTTGTTGTTGTGCTCGTGATGAACTGAAACAAGTCCTGATGCGACAACAAGTGCTCGCCGTGGCCGCGGCTGCGAAAGAAGGCGTGCACATTGACAATATCACGACGCAAAAAGTCCATCGCACGCGGGTGGTCGCCCTCGACCGACTGCGACACGTCGATGACCACGACGCGGCCGCGAAAGAGGAGCAGATTGTACTCGGACAAGTCCCCGTGGATGAGCCTACAGCGCACAAACATCTTCCGCATCGTGCAGCACAAGTCCAAGTAGCAGTGGTCAAGCCGCGCGGATGATGGGAAGCGCACCTCCTTCAGCCGCGGTGCCGGCCAGCCATCTTCGCCGATGAACTCCATGACAAGGACGTGCTGTCGCAGCAGCTTAACCGCCGGCGCGAGCACGCCACCGCTCTGCAGCCGCATCAAGTTGCGCGCCTCCTTCTCGGCCCAGGTGCAGATCATCTTACGCGGGTTCGTCTTGCAGTAGCGCTGAAAGCGAAACTCACCCGCCACGTACGCGTCCCGGTCGCGAAAGACGAGAATTGACGTCTTGAACACCTTCACCGCGGCCGCGCTGTCGTCACCGCAGACGGCGTAGTACACATTCGCCTCCTTGCCAGTCGACACGCAGCCGTTGATCTCACGCAGCAAGCCCGTGTTGACGAGCTTGTACAGCAGCAGGCGCGTGCGTGGGTCCATGACGTTCTCCGTCGTGGCGCGCTCGGAGCGGTCTAGGCGGCGGTGTGTCTGGCCAGCACTGCTGCCCGCACTAAAGGTCAGCTCACGCAGTTCGTTGAGCACACGCTGATTGGCACGAGCAGCACCACCGCCACCGCCACCACCGCAGCCGCCAGCATCACACACAGCGCCACTGCCGCCACATACATAGCCCGCCACTCCGCCGTCGTCATCATCGCTGCCGCCAACGTCGCTGTCGTCCTCCTCGTCGTACACGTCCTCGTCGGCGTGTGCAGTGCGCGACGGGCGGTAGGGCTCGTCGACGCGAATGCGACGCAGCACCTTGGCGTCGCTGTGTGTGTGCTGCGCTGGCTGACACTTCAGCAGCGACGTCGCCGCACGCTGCGTGTTGGCACCACCCGTCTGCGCAACGTCGTCGTCCTCGTCATCATCGTCGTCGTGATGATGGTGTAACGCTGTGCCTGATGCACTGCTGCTGTTGTTGTCAGCGAGGACAGCGGCCGGGGCAGCTGTAACAACAGTGACCGTCTGCTGCTTGCCTTTGCCCTCGACCACGTCATAGTGTGTCGTCATCGACGTCACCTCACCTGCCGCGCGTTGTGCCGCAGCACGACGACGTGACGACCGCCGACTCGACACAATGTCGTCGACGGTGCTGCCGGGCACCATGTATTGCAGCAACGCCAGCTGCTCCGCATCCGCGTGTGTCGCCATAATGTGTATGTATGTATGTGTATGTGTGTTGTAACTACAGCTGCGCAACCCACACAGCCAAGGTGCAACAATGCAGACGCACACACATGCAAACAGACGCGCAGACACGTACACACACACACATGTACTCGCGTGGCACGTACGCACAACGACTACGACGGACACGAACGTGGCTGCTTGTCAACGAGGTGCAGCATCGTATTTGTTTACGTTTACGTTTATGTTTGTTTGTGTGCGTGTACAGGCACACGCGCATGCGCGGATACAAACACGCATGTGCGTCTTTGCGCGACAAGGACAACAAAAGAAGAGCTTATGGTCAACATGCAAAGCAATACGCTGATGCATCCACATGTATATACACACACATATACACACACATATACACACATATATGCATATATGAGTGTGTACAACAACGACAAACGGCTACACAACGGCGCTGACAGAGAGTCGAACGCTGTATCGTCTAAGTCAAAACATAAGTGACAACACACATATACACACACATACACATACATACACAGGCACATACACGCACAGAGGGAGGGGAGCAAAGGACGAAGCGAGGGTGTGAGGTGGAAAGCGATCGGACAAAACACGAAGAAAGCGAAAAACAACAACAACGCAATGTATCATGTATACACACAGACACCTACAAATACACATGCGCATACGCACATACATACGCACATACACCGCTCTTACTCCGCTTCGCTCACCTTCTACAAGGTCGACTTGCGGTAGGCATACGTCTGCGCAAAGCGCTTCTGCAGCCAGTCCGCCGCGCGCACGTCGGGGTACTTGCGCGGGTGCGCCTCGTCGTGGCAGTTGGGCAGGCACGAGATGATCGTGTTCGGGTTCGGCTCGCAAAAGAACGGCATCGAAATGCGGTCGACGCCCGGGTTGACGACGCGGTGGTGTGTGCTCCTGTACCGGTCATTGCTCCACATGGCCATCATGTCACCAATGTTGACGACAAAGCTGCCCGTGATCGGTGGCGCGTCGACCCAGTCGCCGCCAAGCGTGCGCACCTGCAGGCCGCCCGCGCCGTCCTGGTAGAGCAGCGTGACAATGCCATAGTCGGTGTGGTCACCGCACACCACACGGCCCTTCTCCTGCGGCAGGGCCGGGTAGTGAATGAGGCGAAACACGCTCAGTGGCTCGTGAAACTTGTCGACAAAGAAGTCCGCCGGTGCGCCAATGGCCATTGCCAAGCCCCGCAGCAGCGTCATCGCGAGCGACTGCATGTCGGCATAGTGGGTGTCCATGAGCGCCTGCCAGCCGTCAATGTTCTGCGGGTGACGATTGCCACCACGCAGGGGCTGGCCGGCGCGCACGGCGGGGTGGTCCGCTGGCAGGTCACAGCTCATGTCAAACGTCTCCTTCCAGTCCACCGGCTTGCTCGGGTCGAGCTGCTCGGCGGCGGGGGCGCCGTAGCCGCGGTGGTGGCGCGACTTGGTGATGTCAATGCGCAGCTTCTCCTCGGCTGGCTGGTCAAAGAAGCGGCGCGCCATCGCGGTGAGCTGCGCAATGCGCTCGCGCGTGATGCGGTGACCGGTAATGTAGAAGAAGCCCGAGTGACGGCACGCATTGTCGAGCGCACGCGCCACCGCCATCTTCGCGGCCTCGTCGTCGCCGTACAGCGCCGAAATGTCAATGACAGGCAGCAGCGTCATGTCGGTAGAGAGTGTGTGTGAGAGTGTGAGAGTGTGAGTGTGTGTGTGAGTGTAAGATGTGTAGTTTGTGTAGAGTAAGTGTGTGTGACGACGAGAGAGGCTGCGTGTATGTTTGTATGTATGCGTGTGTATGTGTTTTAGCACAACTAGCACAATGCAAAAGCAACGCACATGTATGCAACATGTCCACCACCACCACACTCACACACACTCATTGCTGTCGTCAGTGCGTGTCATGCAATGTCATAGTGTGCGCGCGCGACGCGCAGCATGGCGAGCTGTTGCTGCCGTCGTCGTTGTTGTTGCTGCATCTGCGGCGCTCTTGTGTCGCCAGCGTCGCGTGCGTAGCGTGGCAGCAGCTGCACAAAGCCATTGCGTACATTGTTGTTATTGTTGTTGTGGCTGCTGTCGCCATGTGTACGGCGATGATTGCGACGGCGCATGTATTGCGCATACTCACTCGCCATGGCGCCGTCGGCGTCGCACAGACGCAGCGGTGCAGTGCCCGATGACTGCTGCACACACCGCAGCGCGTCCGCGACGACGGTGCGCTTCAGTGCATAGTCAGCAGCCGAGTCGCAGAAGAGCGACGGCGAGTGGTTGACCTCCATCAGCACGGGCTGCAGCGGTGCCGCCGCAGCCGTCGCTGCTGCGTCGTTGCAGCGTGCATCCTTGCCCTCCTTCACTGCTGCTGCTCTTCGTTGTGCGCGGTTGTCCTGCAGCAAGATGTCAAAGCCAAGCAACTCGAAGCAGGCACGCGCGTCACGGCGTGCAGCACGCGTTGCACCGGCGGCGTGCAGCTCACGGCGCAGCACGTCGACGCCCGACAAGACGGTGAGCGCGATGCACTCGTCGATGCGACGCTGCAGCGCCTGCCACGCCGTCTCACTGCGGCCACCGTCACTGCTCTCTTCTTGTGCGTTGTCGAGTGCATTGACATAGTCGCGCAAAAAGCGCAAGTCGCGCTTGTTGTGCGTCACACTGCCACCACCGTTGTTGTCGTTGTCAGCGTCGTCGCTGTTCGCGTCCTCGTCACCGTCATTGCTGTTGCCGTTGTTGTTGTGACGCTTGTTGACGGCATTGTTGCTGAGGTGCACGTGTGCATTGTGCTCATTGTCGCGCGACGGCGGCGCGTATGCGCTGGCGCACAGCCGCACCAGTCCTTGCTCATGTACATACACCTCGATGCCACGCAAGTCGTCGTCGTCATTCTTCTTGCTCTTGTTGTTGTTGTTGTTGTTGTTGCCGTGTTGCGGTGGTGACGGCGGCGCCGTCACCGACAGCACGAGCACATACAGGCGCAAGTCACACTTGCGGCCGTCAATGAGCAGCGGGCGAGGCACGTACACCTGCACGACGCACTCGCCAGCGCGTGTGCGCGTGTGCGGTGTCAGCGCGTCGAGCGGGCATCGTGTGATGCGGATGCCTTTGCCCATGCAGCTCTTGTTTGGCTTGACAATGAAGTATTCGTCGTCACCGCCCTCACTGTTGTCGCTGCTGTTGTGCTCTGTGCGTGTGCAATATGCGTGCAGTGCGGCCACGTCCGTGACGGACGAGAAGCTGCGCGGTACACACGCCGCAAGCGTTGCGTGCAGCGCAGCATACACGCTCGCACTGCTCTCTTCTTCCTCGTCGTTCTTGTTGTCCTTGTCACCATCACCGCTACCACCACTGCTGCTGTTGTTGTTGCTGGCGTGCTTGTCCGCGTACACGCGACAGGCATGCATGATGCGCATGAGGCGCGCAAACAACGCCGCCTTGCGCGCAACCACGTCCATGCCGGCAAAGTGATTGAGGCGCTGATGACAGCGCATGTCAGCGACGCGCGTCACACTGACGCTCATGTCGCGCCAGACGACTTGTGGCGTGTGCGCGGCGCTGTAGCGCACCCCGCACGCCGCTGCTGCTGCCGCAGCTGTTGTGTTGGCGTCATCAGCACGCAATGTGACGCCACGATAGCTGCTCGGCACGTCTGTCCTGTCTTCGTCCTCGACGAGCCAGCCCAGTGTGCGGGCGGCGGCGCGCACGGCGTGGTAGCGTGTGTTGCTGCAGTTGATGATGACAATATTGTCATTGTCATGGGCGGCGGCAAGGGCAACGCGCTCGTCATCGACGTGTGTCGTGTGCGTGTCACGCATCGTTGTGCAGCATTGCACTCGACACACACGCGCTTTTGTCTCTTTGTGTGTGTCTGTCTGTGCGTATGCAGAGGCGAGTGCAAGTAAGTGACAAAGTATGTATACATGCAAACAAGACACACACACACACACACACATTGTCATGCTTGTGTACGCACACATTCATCTTGCCTTGTACAATGCACTGCATGCATCTATGCGCGACTGCTGTTGTTGTTGCGCGCTTGTGTATGTTTGTGTATACGTGCACGTCTCTGCATGCGTGTATACTTGTGTGTGTGTGTGAGTGTTGTCAGACGCAGCGTGTACAGGCTGACATTGTACAAGTACAGGAGGAACAGAGCGAAAGTCACAGACAAACTAACACGCAAACACACACACACACACACATAGCGCGCGCCGTGACGGCGTTGTGCATGTACGTCATTGTATGTTTGCATGCGTACATGTGTATATATATGTATGTAGATCGATGCAGTGTATATACATACACGTGCTGACGTCATCGTGCGAAGGAGCGCACGTGCGCGCACACTTGTGCACTCACACACAGACAGCGATGACGTGCTGACCGTCTCTACACGACACACATACACACATGTGTGCACACGTGTACTTGCGGATGTGTGTGTTGTTTGTGTGTATATATACGACCTTGTCATGCCAGCTGCGCGTGTGCGCAAACGTGTATGTGCGTGTGCGTGCGTAGTCGTGCGTGTATACAGTCACGAGCATGCGTACACACCAACATACAGACACATTCTCGTCATCGCGCCTGTGTGTGTGTTCGCCAACTCTATTTTGTGTTTGTGTCACACCGTCTTGCTTACGTGTAAACAAACATACACGCACACACACGAACTCACGCACACCCCGTCAACTACTGCCCGCCACGGCGCTGACGCGAGCGCTGTGCCGACTGCCGATTGCCAGGCGACTGTGACACGTTACGCTTCGGCGTCGTCGCGCTCGTCTTGCGCGCACGTGCGTGGCTGTTGTGACCATTGCCCGGTGCCGTCACGTTGCTACCGATTATGTTGATGGGGTGTGTGGCCGTGTCGGTGTGATGCTGCGGTGTGTTGCTGTCTGCGTGGTTGCCACCACCGCCACCACGGCCACCACGGCGACTGTTGCTGCGACCACGTCGCGTCGGCGTGTTGTGCGCTGACGAGGTGGGAGTGCTGCGTGCGGCGGAGCGATGATGCGCAGCCGTCGAGGACGACGACGACGGCGACGCGCCGCCGCTGCTGCTGCTGCCTGTCGTTGTTGTATTGTTGTTGTTGTGCGGTGACGCCTCACGTGACGAGTGGCGACTGCCACTGCTGTGGCTGCGACTGCGGCTGCGACTGTTGCTGTGGCTGCGCTGACGGTGATGTGTGCCCGCCGTCACCGCCTCGGGCTCGAGCGGCGGCTGCATGCCCACTGCGCGCAACACCGCATTGCGTCGCTTCGGGCTGACGACCGACGTCTTCTTGGCGCTGTTGGCACGCGAGGGGGCAGCCGAGGAGGTCAGCTGATGCTGCACCGCCGCGCGCAGGTTGCCGCTGTCGTCGTACAGACGGTGCTCAGGCAGCGGCAGATCGTCATCGTCGACCTCGGGCACGGTGGTGATGAAACTCTGCCAAAAGGGCATGATGCACGTGTGTCTGTCTGTGTGCGTCTGCCTCTTTGTGTGTGTGTCTGTGTGTGTGTGTCTTTGTGCTTTGTAATGACAAACGTGTATGTGTGCTTCTCTGCAACAGCAACAACAACAACACATGACAGTAGATGCGAGAACACGTACATGACACGCACACACGACACGAAACAGACGCATGCTTGCTTTATACTTATACACACACACACACACGATGACAACACAATATGTGCACACACATACACACACACACACGCACGCATGCACACTAGGCGAAGGCTTGGTGACGCTCACGACACTGCGGTATGTGCCGTGTGGCCGCCTCTATGCTGTAGCGTCGGCCGCAGTAAGAGCACGAGACGCTGTCGTCGACATCGCCGTCCGCGTAGCGACGTGATGGCAACAACGATGACGATGACGACGCAGTCACTGCGGCTGCCGTCGTAGGCAGCGGTGGTGACGGCTGCAAGCCGAGCAGCGACGACGCACTTGACAGCCGCAGCCGCGCGAGTGCATCGACGCTGCCGCGCACATCCATCGTCGCCATACCAGGAGCAGCACTACTGCCCGGCTGCGCTGTGCGTGCCTGCTGTTGCTGTCGCTGTTGTTGTCGTTGCTGCTGCACGCTGCGTTGTCGTGCACACGCCGTGATGTGACGCTCAAGTCGATCCGTCGCGAACAGACGACCACACACAGTGCACGGCGACCGCGTCAGCTCCACCACCTCGGGGCCAGCGTCAGCGGCTGCACCTGCGTCGTCGTCGTTGTTGTTGCTGCCGCCGCCAATGCCGCCCGCTGCCGTCACATCGCTGTATGTGCTGGCCTGACGTCGCAGCGCAGCGGCAGCCACTACGTCATCGATAGACGTCACACTGCGTCGTTGTGCTGCCACCTGTACAGGCAGAGGTGCAGGCAGCGGCTGTGGCTGTATAGTGCTGTTGTGACGACTGTACGACGTCAATGACGCTGCCGCCTTGTTGCACTCCGTGTTGCTGCCATCGGCGTGCGTTGCCGTCACCACAGCCGCGGCCTCATCTGCGGCCGTCGTGACCGTGTGCGCATCTGACAATGAGCGACGCGTAGCGGCCGAGGCGGGCACGTCGTCGTGCAGCGACAGCGCCACAGTCGTCGCCGTGTGCGTGCTCGCTGCCCCTGTCGTCGCGGCCGTTGTCGTGCTCGAGGCATGCGTCAGAAAGGACGCCTGCACAGGTGACGTCGACGCACCCTTCTGCTGCAGTTGCTGCTGCTGCGCTTGCTGCGCTTGCTGCGGCAGCAGATTGCGCTTGCCTTTGCTGTTGTTGTTGTGTTGTGCGCTTGCATGCTGCACAGCGTCGATCGTCGCCGAGGCTGACGACGACGCCACTGTTGACACTGCTGACGATGATGCTGCTGCTGCACCCGCGGTGGTGGCGACATTGTCACTCTCCCACTGCTGCAAAGCACGACGCCAGTAGTTTTGCTGTGCAGTACGACGCTGTTGTGCACTCAGCTTGATGCGCAAAAAGTGCACATAGCTAATGTCCGCCGGCGTTGCCGCACGCAGCAGCTCCGCCTGCTCACGCAACAGCGCCTGTCCCTCTTCGTCGCCGTCCATCGTGCCGACTATGCGCAAGTTGCAATACACAAAGACACACAATGGCGACGCACAAAAGCCAAACACACACATACATACACAAGCTCATATGCACACGCATATGTGTGTGTATTGTTGTAGCTGCAGCGGTTGCGCTACCGTGTCACGTCATGCTCGCTGCGTGCGACGAGGTAGGTGTATGGCGAGGCGGCAAAGGTGATGGCGTCGCCTTCGATGAGGTGACAGGGCGTCAGCGGCGACAGCGGTTCGCCGTCGACGGCGGTGCCATTGGTTGACGCGAGGTCGACGAGCTGCAGCTCTACAGACCACAGCCTCAGCAAACAGCTGCCGCTGCCGTTGTTGCTGCTGTTGCTGTCGTCTGGTGTGTCATGCGGTAGCGCTGCCAGCTGCATCAGTGTACGCCACAGTCGCGTGCACGCGTGCGACAACTCGTCATACGCGGGCAGCTGCCGTCGTGTTGCCGCCGGCGGCGATGCTGTGTGGACGGCGTCGCTGTTGTTGTTGTTGTTGTCGTCCTCGTGTGTCTGCAGCGATGCCGCGAGGGCGTCTTCGTGGGCGAAGACAAACTGCATCTGCAGCGCCGCGTGTTGTGCCGAGCAGCTGACGTGGTCGAGACGCACGTCGCACACGGCCGCATCGCGGCCAAAGAGTGTCACGGCACGATGCGTCACGTCGCGCAGTCGCCCGACAACACGCTCACTGCCGCCGTTCTTGTCGTCATGAGCGCTGCTGTGACTGTTGTTGTTGCGGCGTGTGACGACGAGGTCGTAGCGCGGCACGTACCACTCGCCAACAAGCACTGCCGCATCGACGGCGGTGTTGTCGTTGCTGCAGCAGCGATTGAGATCATCGCGCAGAGCGTCGTCGTGCTCGCACTGCCACCGTAGCACGTGCCTGCACAGCGTGCCATACATGGTAAACGTCGCCTGTGCACTCTCGTTCTTGTTGTTGGCGTTGCTGCTGTGGCCACACGGTTGCGCTTGCGATGACGACGACATGCTGCAGCCATAGTGCCTGGCAAGCACCTCGACGAGCAGCGCAACACACAAGTAACGGTACAAGCTTGTGCTGACGGCGTCCGCGTCACGCACCAGACACTGCAGCAGCACCTGTGGCACCGTCAGCAGCGACGGTCGCCACTTCAGCGGCACCTCGACCGTCCGCGCTGCTGCCGCAGACGACGCATCCGTTGCTGCTGCCGCCTCGACGCGTCTGCGCAGTCGCGGGTGACGCACGGGTAGGCTATACGCGGTCGTGTCCGCAAGCAGTCCTGTACGCCCATAAAAGGGCAGCTGCTGTTGCTGCTGCTGCTGTTGTTGCTGCTGCTGCATGTCACACTACAACACGACAAGAATGGCAGCAGCAGCAGCAAAGGTGCACGTGGTGCCAATGCAACATTGCACAACTACACACACACACATACACATACACATACAGGACATGTACTACACAATGGTGTCGCGTGTCGACACACATACACAGCGTCACGCGCTGTGCGAACATATGTAAGCATGTGTGTGTGTTTGTGTGAGTATCGTTACATGCGCATCGCCTTCTTGTCAACGTCCAGTCAGTCACGCATGCATGCGTGTGCTCGCGCATGTGCTACGCGACGCGCTGCTGCGTCACACTCGTCACACCGCGCATCTGCGCGTACATTTGCATGGCCCACCGCACCCACAAGTACAGCAACACCTCAGCAACAATGACGGCGAGCCAGTAGCCCCAGTCGCGGTCGTGTGTTGCCGTCATCGTGGTGGCCGAGGCAGCAGGCGGCAGGGCTGACGTTTGCCCCGGCACCTCGGTGCGCCCGGCGAGTATCGCCTCCACACAACGCATCTCGTCCGTCAGCGACGACGACGACGAGTGAGGTGCCGCTGCCGCCGTGTCGCTGTCAGGCTGCGGCCATGACGATGCGACGGCAGCGCTGCTGCGCGCATGTGCGTCGTGCTTGTGCACGTGGTGGTGGTGGTGTGCGTGACCGCTGTCGTTGTCGTAGTCAACACCGACCGCCGGGTCGTCATTGCTGCCGCTGCGGCGTCGACGAGTGCTGCCACTGCGACTACGCGACGCTCGTGTCGAGGCTGCTACGTCGTGGTCGCCTGCCATGTCTGCACGGCGTGATATGTGTGTGTGTGCGTATGTGTTTTGCGCTACACTGTGCAAGTGCAATGCATGTCATACATGTACGCGTACACATAGACGTCGCGTAATGTGCTGTACAACATGTGTATGCACAAAGCATGTATACGCACAAAGTGAGCACGTGTGCCGTGCCTTTTGCTTGTGCGCATGTCACCCGTCACACGCACGCGCGCATGTGTGTACACACAGAAACAAATGTACGCAACATCGCATGCTTTGCACCTCGTTAGCAAAACCATCACTACAGCTGCTACACACACACACACACACACACACACGCGAGCATGTGTGCACATGCAGCGCGCGTCATTACAGCTTTGCGCGACGCACTCGTCCACTTTGCGTGCGCGCACGCACTACGTTTGTGTCTGTGTGTGTGTGTTGTTTTTGTCGAGTTTGCAACATGTGTGCGCGCGAGCGCGCCCAGGTTTGCCTTTCGACACACGTTGCTGTCCTTCACGTTACCACTTCTTTGTTTTGCCTACACGTTTGTCATGCTTGCTGTTGTTGTTATATATGTGTGTGTGTGTGTTGTGTGTGTGTGTTATGTGTTTTGCGTCTATACGTGTGCCTTGTTACAACGCCACCCCTTGCTCGTGTGCTTGTGTGTGTATGTATGCATACGTGATCGTTAGTCAAGCTCGTCCTTTGACGGTGGTGCAGGTTGCGTAGGCTGCCGTGGTGGCTGCGTTGTGTGTTGTTGCGCGGACGACGATGGTGGTGGCGGTGTTGCAGCCCCACCACCCATGCCTGCACCCATACCACCCATGCCACCCATGCCTGCACCCATGCCACCCATACCACCCATGCCTGCACCCATACCACCCATGCCACCCATGCCCATCTTGCTAAACAGCTTCGTCAGCACTGGCCCGACCTTGGGGTCATTCATCATCGTCAGCACACTCGCGGGGTTCTGCATCGCCTGCATCAGTTTGCCAGCCACCTCGGGGTCCTGCATCGCCGCCTGCACCTCGGGGTCACTGAACAAGGCGTCGAGCCCGGGCGGCATGCGCGGACCACCACCCGCACCACCACCCGCCGCCTGACCGCGCTGCTGCTGCTGCTGCTGCTGCTGCTTGGCATACTTTTGCTGCTGACGCTGACGACGACGCAGCGCACGCGCGCGGCGGCGCTGCGCACGGGCCTCGTCGCGCTCCTGCTGCGCCACCGCCCGCGCATGCCGCGCACTCACACGCGCCTGCACAAACTTCATCGTCGTCGCCGTCGCGTCGTCATAGTCAATTGCCTGTGCATCGTTCAGGTCCTGCAGCGCACCGGGCCAGTCGCCGAGGTGACGGCGCACCGTGCCACGCACACGCAGCGCACGCACATTCTGCGGATTGAGCCGCAGGGCGCGGTCGGCGTCACGCAGCGCCGCCGCCGGGCGCTGTGCTTGCAGCAGGTAGAGCGCACGCAGGCCCCAGTACATTGCATTGTGTGGGCTGCGACGGAGCGCGGCGGTCAGCTTGTCAATCGCCGTCGCCTTGTCGCCCTGCGCGGCGGCCTCTGCCGCCTCAGCCTTCAGCGCCGCAGCAGCCTCGACGTCCTCGTCGCTGGGCTCGTGCGGCTGCTGCGTGCTGTCGTCGTCCTTGTGCTCCGCACCAGGCACCTGCAGGGCGGCGTCGTGTGCGTCGGCCTCGTCGAGCGCCCAGCGCTCCTCATCGGGCTCGCTTGCTGCGTCCGTGTCGTGCTGCTGCGCCTCACTGCCACTGCTGCTGCTGCTCGCGCTGTCGCTCTCGTCACCGCTGTCACTCTCATCCTCTGCCGCGTCCTCGTTGCCCTGATCTTCGCCAAAGTGACCAGGGTCCTTGTGTGCGTGTTGTTGTTGTTGTTGTTGCTGTTGTTGTTGTGGCGCATGCGATGTAGTCTTCGCGTGGTGGTCGCCAGCGGCAGCAGCTGCGGCAAACGTCGCCCCGTGGGCCTCGGCCCACTGCCGCAGAGCAGCGAGCGCGGGTGTGTGTATGAGCTGCGCGTCCGCCGACAGCGCCGCCAGCACACGCGCAAGCGCCTGCTCGTCGTCACTGCGCAACGACATGATGACAGTGTGTGTATGCTTGTGCAAGTGTTTGTTGTGTTAGCCTCCGCTCTTGTGTATGTGTGTGTTGTGTATGTTTCTTGCAACTGCAAGCAAACAAGAAAGACATACACACACAAACGCTAGCACAGGCCTTGCATGCGTGTGCATGTATGTGTGTTGTTGTTGTTCGTGTTGTAATCGCTACTGCGACGACGACGACGACGACGACCACGTCACGTGACGGCAAAGGCGTCGAGCAGGTGCTGCAGCCGCGATGCGTACTCGTCTGTGGGCACATTGACAACGCCAAAGGTGCCGTGTACCGTCTTGGCACGCGTTGTGCTGCTGCTGTTGCTGCTGCTCGTCGCCTGTGTCGCCTTTGCTGCGGCGGCTGCTGCCTTTGCTGCGGCCGTCACGTCGTCGCCATAGAAGGCCTTCATCATGGCTGTGCGACTGATACGCGTCGTCGTGCTTTTGCTCTTTGCCTCGCTGCTCTTGTTGTCGACCTTGACGGCGGTGGCGCCGTCGTCTGCTGTTGTCGTTGTTTCTGTCGCTGCTGCTGCTGCTGTTGTGTGCGTGCGGGTCGTGCTCGTGTCGCCCGTGCTCGCACTCCTCGCTGCCTTGACGTGGTAGCCAACCTGCCGGTGCACGCGGCGCAGTAGCCGCCGCACATTGTCGCAGGCAAACGCGTAGTGCGCATACTTGCGCTCGACAAACGCACGCAGCTGCGCATCACTCGCGCTGCTCGTCATGCGTGTGGCAGCACTGCCGCCATCACCGCCACCACTGCTACCGTTGTTGTTGCTGTCACCCTCCTCTGCTGTGCTCAGGCGTGCCTCGTACATCGCCTTGCCGCGCGTGTTGCCAATCGCCGCCATCAGACGCACCTCGCACGCCTTCCACCTGTCCATTGTGGTCGACTTGACCTTTGACACGTGTGTGCCAAGAGCACGATGTACACCCGCGCAGCGTATGCACACAAACACGCCATGGTTGACCGACGCCCACCGCGTCCCGCTGTCGTTGCAATCGCTGCACATCTTGTTCTCAGGCAGCGCACTCAGCTGCTCGAGCTGTAGCCGATTCGCCTCCCAGTCCTCGTGCTCATTCTTGCTCTCGTTGTTGTTGTTGGCGGCTGGTGTGTCTTGTCGTTCGTGTGTATCGTCTGGCTGCTGCCCCGACGTTGGCGACGCGGCGGCCTCGTCGCGTGTGGCGTTGTCATCGCCGTGTGTGCGCGTGTGGCGGTGGTGGTGATGCTTGTGCTTGTGACGCCGCGACCGCTGCGTCGCCGTCGCGTCGTCGCCGTCGTCGTGGTGCACCGCCGTGTCACTCATGTGGCAGCTATGCTACAATCTGCGTACATACATGTGTGTGTATGTGTATGTACATGCAAGCACAAGACAGCATACTCGTCATTGCAACACACACACACATGTGTGAGAGTGATGTAGTGTTTGTTGTCATGTTGTGCTCCTCATTGTTGTCGTGTACTGTCGTTACGCACACAGACACAGAGTGCATGCAAAAGTGTATATGCACGCACACACACATACGTTGCCACACAAGCACACACACACACACATACATACACGCACACGCACATGTATGTGCGTATGTATGTGTATGCGCTCTTTGCCCATAACGCTACTCTTGCTTCGTCGCCTTCACCGTCAACACGTCACCGCTGCGTATGCCGGCACACTCGGCGATCGTCCGTGTGACCACCGCACCGCCATCATTGTTGTTGTCATTGTTGTTGCTTTCGCCGTTGTTGCGCTCCGCAGTGACGGCGTTTGCATCTGCCACCTCACGCGGCGGGAAGCCGGCGTACAGCGCGATGCGTGGCAGTGTCGTGTACTGCGCGCGGTCTGCGTCATAGACAACATAGGCAAGATACTGCAGCAGCACCGACAACGGCGTCGTTGGCTTGAGTGACAAGTCGAGTGTGCTGCGCGGCAGGCGACAGCGCAGGCGATACACACCACCACTACCACTACTGCTGCTGCTGCTGTTGCTGCTTGTGTCTGTTGCATTGGCATCTGCCCGCCACGCATCGATGCTGATGGGCGTGACGACGGCGTGTGCAGCTGCCGTTGCTGCCGTTGACGACAAGGGCGAGTTGGCTGTCGTTGTTGTCGTCGTGGTGGTGCCAATGGCGATGTTTGGCGACGTCATCGGCGACACGTCCTCGACGCTGACGTCGCGATCGTCGTCGTTGCCGTCGTCATTGTCGTCGCCGTCGCTCGTGAACGCCGTCGTGACGCCCGTCGTGCCGTGACGTATGCGACCGTCACCCTCCTCGTCCACATCCTCGACAACGAACGCCGCCGCCGCCGCCGCCGCACCACTACGATCGTTGTTGTTGCGGTGTTGCTGCTGCTGTTGACCGTCGTCGTCTGCCGCCATGTGTGGGGCCGGCTGCCGCTGATCGAGGTACTGATGCGGACTGCCATGATCGGCGAGGAAGCAGAGCAGCTCGTTGACAATCGCCTTGCCATCGAGTGCGCCGAGCGCGTCCATCGCGGGCACGATGCGGCGCTCGCAGTACGACGTCTCCGGATCGAGCAGCAGCAGCACCGGCAGCGCCTGCTGCTGCGTGTTGACGCGCAGGTCACGCGCGAGCTGGCGGCCGTCCATGGTGCGCACATCCGCCTCGTAGCAGTCGATGCTCGGCGCAATGCTCGTCATCGCGTCGAGGCGCCACAGGTCACGTGGCAGCGCCACGCACGCAAAGTTGCCATCGCGAATGGCGAGCAGCACCCAGCGGTCACGCTGCGCGGCGCGCTCGCACAGCGCCGTCAGCGGCTGCGCAAAGGCCTGCACATACGACGGCGTCGTGTACATCTCACGCAGGGCCGGGTTGCTGCTGTTCTCGAATGGGTTGCGTGCGTAGTACGCCTGACTGTCACCGGGTGTGGCGGTGGGCAGGGCGTGTGTCGTGCCAAGCGTGTCGACGACAACGTGCCCACCCGCCGTTGCAGCAGTAGTCGCCGACGACGATGACGTGATGTTTGCTGTTGTTGTTGCTGTTGTTGCTGTTGTCGTTGGCGTTGGTGGTGACGTGGCTGCCGTGGCGTCGTGTGTGGCGGCGGCGCGCTCTGCCGCCACCGTCGCCGCCTTCTCCTCATTGTACAGCGCCACCGCCTCGTGCAGATTGAACTCTGTTGTTGACAGATAGTGCACCGCCACATCTTCGCTGCCGCACTCGGTGATGGCAATGAAATCGGCTACCACGTCCATGACGATAGAGATATATGCGTATGTACGTGTGTGTGTGTGTGTGTGTGTTATATGTGTATGTTACGTGTATATACAATCGTCGTCGTCGTTGCACCGCTCCTTGCTGTTTGTTTTATGTTTCTAGTGTGTATGTATATGTGCAAGTATGTCGTTGTGCGGCTGTTGTGTGCGTGTGTGCTTGTGTGTGCGCAGTCTACGCGTATGCTGCGTTGCAGCAGGCAACATGACATGCACGTCATCGCCACACACACACACACACATACACACACACATTGCTTGCCATGTTCTACATAATTGGTCACTCGCTATGTACATATACATACACACACAGACGAACGCCGCTACATGACGTCCTTGTCGTCGAATGTGTGACTTGTCAACATCACTGCTTTGCATCACATGCACATCACGTTTGTGTGTATGTGTGTGTGTGCCTTGTCATTGTGCTACATACATCTGTACATACCATACTCCTGCTGCTACTGCCTCGTCATCACACATATACATACACATACACATACACTACCACGCACACATGCATTCACGGCGTCGCGTCGGGGTTGACAATGTCGTGGTGTGCGCGCAGCAGCGCTGCAAACGCGACGTGCTGTGCATGCTCCACACTATACCACCGCATCAGCACCTCGACCTTGCCGAGCAGACGCAGCAGCCACAGCGTGCGTTCGCGCTGCAGCAGCTGACGCCGCAGCGCCTCCTCGGCACGTACGGCGTGCTGCGCCAACGCCTCGGCGTGCGTGCGCGCGAGCGCGTCGCGACGCAGCTGCGCCTCCTCGACACAGAGACAGCGTGTGTAGACGTCACGACGTGCACACCACAACAGCCGCACACGCGCCACCCACTCGCCCTCGGCAACGGCCGCGCGATGGAGTGCGCACTGCCGCGTCTGCAGGGCGGGCGCCAGCACGTCATGTACGTAGTGCGCCTGCGCGAGTGCGTGCTGTGTGGGGGCAACAACGTCACCGACTACCTCGGCATACGCAGCAGCCGCCAGCTGTGCACGGGCGACGGCCTCGTCGCGCAGCAGCTGCTGCCGCGCGGCGGCGGCGCGGACGCGCGCACAGCGCACACGCCACCACCGCTGCAGTCGACACGCATGCGCGTCGTAGACGATGCGCGCGCGCTGCGGCAGCAGCACCTGTGCCACCTCGTTGCGCCACTGCCGCAGCACACACACACGCTCGTACGCCTCCCACTCACACAGCCGCAACACAGCCTTGCGCGTTGCCCTACACACAGCTGCTGCTTCGTCGCGGCTGCTGTCGTCGTGTCGCGTCACTGCGCTTGTCGTCGTGTCCGTTGTTGCTGCTGCTTCCCTCGTCAGCATCGACCATGCAAGGGCACACTGCGACTGCAGCACAGCGCGCGCCGAGGGCTCGTCGTCGGTGACGAGGGTGTGCAGTGCGGCGGCGGCCGATGCCGGTGACAGGCGCCGCGTTGTGGCTGTCGCGTGCACTGCGTCCGTCTGCTGCGCTTGTCGTTGTGCTTGTTGCGGCGTCGCGGCCATGGCGGCGGCGACCGCATCGCGCAACGGTTGCAGTGCCTCGTGCAGTCGACGTTGGCGTGCGCGGCGACCGAGCGAGCCGCGACGAAAGCGGCGGTACGCACACGCAATGCGCGCCGCCGCCGCCGCCTCGTCCTTGTCATGCTTGTCACCGTCACCCTCGTCGTGTGCTGCCACATCCGCGTCGCCATGCGCCTGCGCAGTCGCCGTCTCTGCTGCTGCTGCTGCTTGCCGTTCTTCGCGGTCGTGCAGCCGCGTGACGGCGTCAACGTGGGCCGTGTGTAGCCGCGCCACATCCTCCTCGCAGCTGCGCAGCCACGCAGCCGACCACATCGCGGCGCTGTGCACGGCGTGTTGCGCCCACAGCGTCACCGCCTCCTCACGCGCAACACACAGCAGCCGCTGCGACTCGGCGTGGGTGGCGCGCAGCAGTGACACACACACACGCGCCTGTCCACACAGCAGCGTCACGAGCGACGTGTGTGCGGCGCACAAGCGCAGCGCCTGCGCCTCGTGCTGTTGCAGCAGCCGCAACGCCGTCGTCGAGCGCAGCACGAGCGACGCACACGCGGCGACGCCGTCGGCGACGAGGCCGTCACGCGCGGCGCCCTCGGCTTCGCGCAGCGCGCATTGCGCGGCGGCGGCGGCGCGGGCGTCACGCGCCGCCGCCTGCAGCGCCGCCCACGCGGCCGCCTCGGCGTCGACGAGGTCGTGCGTGCGGGTGCGCTGCTCGCGCGCACACAGCTGCCGCACTCGCGGCGCCGTCACATCACGCTGCAGGGCGTCGGCCCACTCGATGCTGTACGACGCGTACACCGCCGCCTCGTGCTCGCGCACGGCGATGCGCGCGGCGGCCTCGCGTTGTGCAAGTGCGGCGCGCGCCGCGGCGTCGGCGGCGCACTGCTCCGCGTACAGCGCCGCCGTCTCGCGCGCGAGCGCATCGCGTGCCTCGGCGAGGGCGCGGCGACCGCGTGTGACGGCAGCCGCCGCGCGTTGTGCGCGCAGCGCCCGACCAAGCTGCACGTGTGTGTAGTGCCAGCCAAAGCGACGATAGCGTCGCGTCGCCGTCGTCGTCGTGTGATCACCATCAGCAGCACCGCTGTTGTTGCCTGTGCCACCGTCCTCGTCGTCCTGCCACGACGCCCACGCACGCACGGCGCGTTGCAGTGTGCGCAGCGCCGTCATCGCGGCCGCGTCGTGGGCGACGCGCACGAGCAACGCGAGCGCACGCTGACGTGGCTGCACCACATCGACGCACCACCGCTCCCACGCCGCCGTCACCGTCGCACGGCGCACGCGCTGCTCGTGCATGACGAGCAGATCGACATAGCCGCCCCACGCCGCCACACACAACGCCTGTCGTGCGTGTTGCCATGTCACACAAAGCTGCGCGCGCGGCTCGGCGCGTTGCACGGCGGCGTGCGCAGCACATAGCCGCGCAAACGCGGTTGCGTTGGCGTCGTCGTGCTTGCGTGTCATTGTTGCGTGCAGTGACGTCGCATCTGTCACAATCGCATCGCGCGCGCGCGCCTCGGCCGCGACAAGGTGTGCACACGCCGACGACGACAACAGCTGCCGTCGCTGCTGCCGCAGTTGCTGCTGCCGCAGCCCGTGTGCTGCATCACTCGCCTCGTTGTCGCCCTCCGTGTTGTTGTTGCAGTCGTTCTTGTCATTGTCGCCGCCAATGCGCGTGAGCGCCTCCACCTCGGCCTGCAGCTGCACCTCGCGCTGTGCGCGCCACTCGAGCAGCCGCTCGAGGTGCATGCGTTTGCGCTGCCACGCACGCGCCGACACGCGCTCCTCGCGCTCTGCCCGCGCCACGGCGGCGCGCTCGTCTGCCTCGCCGTGGGCGATGAGCTCACGCTGCTGTGCGTCTGCCGCGAGCAGCGCGACGCAGTCGGCGACGCCGATGGTGTTGTTGTGGCTCACACGCACCGCCGCGGCACTCGTGCTGCTGCCCGCAAACAGCGGCGGCAGCCAACGCGTTGTGGCAGCAGCTGCTGCTGCTGCTGTCGTCGGTGTTGTGATGGCAGCAGCAGCAGCTGCAGCAGTTGTTGCTGTCGCTGTCGTCGTCTTGTCACTCGCTTTGCTGCTGCTGCTGCTGTAGAGATTGTGCTTGTCGCGTATGTAGCGCTGTACAATGGCGCGTACATCACTCATGCCGCCGTCTGCTGCCGTCGTTGCACCACCTCGTCGTGTCGCTGCTGTTGTTGTCGTTGCCGCCGCGTCGCCGTCCAGCTGTGCCAGCCGTGCACGCTTCAGCTGTGTCGCGTACAGTGCGCGCACCCCCGCCGCAATCGTGCACGCCATCGGCGACTCGTGCGTTAGCGTGTAGCGTGTGCGCTCCTCTTCTGCTTGCACCACACACCGCGCCGCGCGCTCGCGCGACTGCAGCTCTTCCATCTGCGGCCGCAGTATGCTTGTGACGTACGCGACAAGCATCAGCTCACCAACAACGCGCCGCTCCCACTGCTCCATCGCCGTCAGGTGCACACGGGCGGCGTGCTCAACATTGCACAGCTGCGGCAGCGACAGCGGCGCTGTTGTCGTTGTCGTCGTGCTAGTGTTGCTGTTGTTCGTGTCGTGACTACGCAGCAGTTGCATGCCATCGACAAAGTGTGTGACCGTCGGCACACGCGCGCGCAGCACCGATGGCACAAACGGCGGCAACACAATAGGCAGCTGCGGCGTCATCGTCATCGCCGCAGCCATCGCTGCCGTTGCTGTCGTCGTCGTCGTCGAGGGTGACGAAGAGGAGAAGGCGCTGTCATGTGTGCTCTTCGCCGTGCTTACGCTGTGTTGTTGTTGTTGTTGTTGTTGTTGTGGGGGTGTTGTCACCACACTACTGCAGACGCCACCCGAGGCAGACGAGTGCAGAAACTGCATGCGCACACCGCGCAGCATCGTCATGTAGCCTCCCTCGTCTTGTGTGCCGGCCCAGACACGCCGTGCAATGTGCTGCACATAACGCTCGATGCTGGCATTGCTGCTGTGACTGCTGCTGGTGCTCGTACGCCGCGACGACGACGTGCTCGACGTGCTCGTCGCCGCGTGCGCGCGCCTGCTCGCACGCACTGCGGCCGTGAGCGGTGACGCATCATCGACCGCATCGTCGTACGTGTTGTTGTACTTGTGGCCACCGCCGCCCTCGACGCGCCACCGTGACGTTTGCGTCAGCGGTGGCAGCGAACACATGCTGTGCGGCAACTCGCGTGTGTGAATGTATGTATATGTGTAAGTATGTGTGTGTGTACACGACAACTACAGATGATGATGACAACAATACAAGTGCAACAACATGTGCAGCTTTGAAGTATACACACAGAGAAAGAGGTGCGCGCGCGTAATTTGCTAGCCGCGTGCATCAGTGTGTGTGTGTTTGTGTGTACGTATTCTGTACCTTTGCTACCATTTTGGCGACGCCGGCCAGCGCTGATCGCGCGGCTCTGCCACCTCCTGCTTCACCGTCGGACACTGCAAGAAGCGATGCCACGACGGCTGCTCCGTCATAATCGCCTGGCGATAGTAACGACGCGCCTCGGCGACGCTGCAGCCCCGCTCGCGTGCCTTGCGCGGCAGCACCTCACGTGCAAACCACGCCCACTCCGCCTCCACCGCGCGGGTGTAGGCGGGCCTGCCCACGTCGCGCCACCACGTCATCGTCTCGACCCACCGCAGGCGGCTCTGATGCAGCGCGCTGTCCTTGTGCGTCTCATAGTCCTGCTTGTAGCGAAAGCGTACGTGGCACAGTGCACAGCTCGGCTGATCACCAAAGCACCACACATCTTTGCCATTGTTCGGCACGCGGTTGGTGCTGCGATTGATCCACCTGCTCTTCTTGCGCAGACGAATGAGGCGGCCATTGACGAGGACGGTGTTGCCGCCGTCGACGGCGGCACCACCGCCGCCCGCTGCCGATGATGATGCAGCACCGCCACCCGCCGCGGCACCACCGCCCGCCGCCGCCTCGGCACAGCGCCGTCGCGTCAGACGCAACATTTCTTACAACAACAACAATAACAATGAGAAGATGAACAACAAGAAGAACACGATACGAGCAGCAATACACACATACACGAGATGCATGTTTGCATGTATTGTCGCCGTGCTCATCTATTGCATACTGGTACAAGCCACACACACACACATCACGTCCTCCCTCTCTACACCTCGTCTAGTCTGCCTACCTTGGCAGCTCATCTACGGGGCCGTTACCCACGCGAGACCAACGCTCAGTGTGCCACTCGGGTGCAGTGCGCCTGTGGTGCGTATGCACGCACGCGGCGAGGCAAGCAGCGGGTGCAGCGGCACCTCGACGACGCCGAGGCTGGCGTGTGCGTCACGCGCGCGCGCGTCAAACACGGTGAACACCACCACACCGTGCTCGAGAAAGGTGACGAGGGCGGTGTCAACGACGACGCGGTAGTCAATCGGTGCGGCGTCAAAGATGGGGTCAGTGGTGCGTGTGCGGCCGACGGGGTGCACCACGGCGTCGCGTATGCACGACAGCGACGACGTCAGCACATCGGCAGCAACATTACCCGTGTTGTTGTTGTTGTTGTTGTTGTCGTCGCACGCTGTGTGTGTGACGGCCGAGTAGCTCGTGATGAACACATACGGCTGTGGCAGCGAGTCTGCCGCTGCGTCGCGTGTCGTCACCACTGTCGTCTTGCCGTCAGTGTCGTCGTTGTTGTTGTTGCTGTTGTTGCTGCTGTCATCGCTCGCGTGGTGCGTGGCCAGGCCTTGGGCACGGAACACCTGCACACGCAAGAAGCGCACCGCACGTAGGGCGACAAGAGCCGCACGCAGTCGCTCTGCTGACAGGCTTGGCAGCGTCGACAGTGCCGCACTCGCTGGCGTGCAGTTGCCGTTGCTGTTGCTGTTGCCATTGCTGCTGCTGTTGTTGTTGCCCATGTGTGGTCGGAGTGGCTGCGACAGCAACACAGGCAGCAGCAGCTGCGAGCAACACACGTCCACGTCGACGTAGCCGAGCACGTCACCGCTGCCGCTGATGAGGGGCAGTGTCTCGCGTATGGTCACCTCACGCGCCGTCAGCAGCACCGCGCCGGGCAGCTCGGCCATGGCGACGAGCACATTGCGCGCGGCAACATCGCCCGCACGCCTGCCGCTGCCGCTGCCGCTGCCGTCACCGCCATCGTGCCCGTCACCATTGCTCACGACGCGATGCAGCTGCAACGTCCACGTCGCCTGCCGCAGCATCGCCACCGTCACCACATCGGCGTCAAGATCGGGGTAGACAAACGTCACGCCAGCCGCCTCGTCGAGTGCGTGCAGTGTAGGCGACAGCATCGTGTCGTGTGTAGGCAGGCCATCAAGGGCAAAAAAGAAGGACGTCGTCGAGGCGTGCGCGTCGACGACGCCCAACGCACGCAGCAGCGCGGCTGATGCGGGGACGTCTGCACCTGCTGCGGGGCGCACGGCAACAATTGACAGCTCAATGACGCCGCCGTGTGAGGCGGCAGTGTCGCCCTTCTCGCCGTGCTGCTGCTGCTGCTTTGCCTTGTTGTATGCCTGCAACTGCTGTCGCGCAAACGTCGTCTGCACATGCTCCAGTCGCTGTCGCAGCTGCACATTCTCATCGAGCAGCACATCGCGCTCGTCGCACACGCGTTGGGCACAGCGCTGTAGTGTTGCCGTCTGCGCCACTGCACTGCTGCACTGCGTTTGTGTGGCTGCCAGGTCGCACGTCGTCGTCGCCAACGCCTCGCGCAGCTGCGCACGCTCACTCGACGACGACGACGACGACGAGGAGACTGCTGCTGCTGTTGCGACGTCGTGTTGTTGCTGCTGTCGTTTGTCCTCGTCTTTGTTGCTGTCGCGTCGTGTTTGTGCGTGCCTTGTTGTTGCTGTTGCTGTTGCTGTAGTCGTGCTGTGCACACGGCGACGCTCGCGCTCGCGTCGTCGCAGCACGGCAGCCACCGACAAGGCTTGCTGCAGCCTGCTCTCGTCGTCACTGTCCTCCTCGTCGTCGTCAGCAGCAGATGCGCTGTGCTGCGCATAGTCATCGTCGTCGTCTACATGATGCTTGCTTGCGGCAGCAGCAACGGTGCGTGCTCGCGCTGCGCGTACGGCAGCGGCAACACGCGCGCGTCGCTCGAGCGCCGTGACGCGCGCCGCCGCCACCTGCGCCTCGTCACGCGCCTCGGCCAGCTCACGACGCAGTTCATCGGCGCAGTCGACCGCGGCGCGCTGGGCGCACTCGGCACGCCGCCGTTGTGCGTCGGCCGCGCTGCGTTGCTCCTGCAGTGCGGCGATGCGTGCGTCATACTCGCGTCGCACCGCCGCCTCCGCCTCACGTGCACACGTCTGCAGCGCTCGTGTGAGCTGCAGCACCTGCTCCTCGACCTCGCGCAGCGCGGCGTCCTTGCTCCGCAGCGTCGCTTGCAGCGTCTCGGCTTCCGCTGCGCGTGTCTGCAGCGTCGCGTTGCGGTGCTCGAGTTGCAGTATGTGCTGCCGCAGCGATGCGCCCTCGCCGTGGGCCTCGGCGACTCGCGTCAGCAACGATGCACATTCGTCCTGCAGTGACGTGCTCTGCGCCTCGGCACGCTGCACGGCGTGGCGCAGCAACGCGGCTTCGTTGTGTGACGCGCGCACTTCACTCTGCAGCTGCGCAATGCGCTGCTCGTCGAGTGACACGGTCGCTGTCGTCGTGTTTGCGTCTGCCGCGCTTGTTCGGTGTGCTGCTGCAATGTTTGCCGTCGGTGCTGCTGTTGCCGTGGTCGCACTTGTAGGCAGCATCGTCGTTGCTGTTGCTGCTGCCGCTGCTGTTGTTGCTGCGGCCATCGTCGTCTCCATGGCACGCAGTCGCAGCGCGAGTGCATCGCGTTCGCGCACAAGCGCATCGACCGTCACGCGGTAGTGTTGCTCGGCGCTCTGTGCGTGGCTGACGCTCGACTGCAGCTGCGCTTGCATGCTGTCCACTTGCATCAGCGCCCGTGCGTGGGCGCGGCGCAGCTGCTCGACCTCGTCACGTGCGCGTCGCGTGCCTGTGCGCAGTGCGGCGCACTCGTCATCGCGCTCGGCGAGGGTGCGGCGCAGACGCTGCACTTCGTCCTCGACGTCACGCAACGTCCGCGTCGTCGTCGTCGTGGTGTCGCACGCCGACGCCGCCGCCGCACATGTTGCTGCTGCTGCGTCGTGTGCTGCACTCGTTGTCGTCGTTTGTGGCGAGGGTGGCGCAGCGACGGCGATGCGCGGCGTGTGCAGTGACGGCAGCGTCACCGAATTGCCACGCAGCATTGCATTGTCACGTTGTTGCTGTTGCTGCTGTCGTGTCGCTGCTGTTGTTGTCGTTGCTGCATGCGCGCTTGCGGCGCGTGCAGGCGGCACAGTCGCAGCAGCATCGTCGCCCTTGCGCGTGCTCGTGTCACCGTGACGACGGTCAGGCGAGGACGATGTCACCTGCTGCTGCTGCTGCTGCTGCACACATCGCCAGTCACTCTGCAGCTTGCGAAACTGCGTTTGCACGCGACGCAGCTTATCGGCCAGCGCACCACGCTCGCGCTGCAGCTGCGCATTCGCTTGCAGTGTGCGCTGCAGTCGCTCATCGACGTCGTCGCTGCTGTGGCGCGGCGCTCTATGGACGTGCATGCTGCACTTGTGACTGACGACACACATACACACACGCACATAGTTACAAGTAAAAACACAAAAATGTCACACGCAAAGCAAGAGCAGCAACACATCTTGCACGCACACGCACACACGCATACATGCATGTAACACGTACACACACATACGCACACGTACGCACAGCACTACCGTGGCACGTGTGCGCCGTACACGTCGACGGCGTCGGCCCAGCTCGTGTTCAGCGCCCGCTGCTGCTGTTGTGCGCGCTGCACATGCGCCACCTCGCGCGCAAGCTTCTCACGATACTTGCGCTCCTCTTCGCGCACCAGCGCCGCATTCTCGCGCTCCTCGGGACTGCCGTGCAGCCGCCCGCTGCCATCCTCGAGCTCGGCGTACTGCAGCGTCACGATGCGGTTGCGAAAGACGCGCTCGTGCATCTGCGCAATCGCCCGATCGCTCGACGCAAACTCGGTGTAGGACAAGATCGCAATGCCGCGGAAGTTTCCCTCGTAATCGCGCAGCATGCGCGGTGGCACGGCAAACTCACCAAACTGCGTGAAGA
The DNA here is from genome assembly GCA_023091115.2 of Trypanosomatidae sp. Fi-14. Classification (NCBI taxonomy): domain Eukaryota; phylum Euglenozoa; class Kinetoplastea; order Trypanosomatida; family Trypanosomatidae; species Trypanosomatidae sp. Fi-14. The sequence goes on along the minus strand of JAKVQF020000949.1, from coordinate 32,192 downwards.
AGGACGTGAGGTCAAACTCGGTGGCGCTGCGATCAATGTTGCGCACAGCCACCTTGGCCCCCACCTCGTGCAGCGCATACGTGGCACTGCCACTGCTGGCACTACTGCTTGCTCCTGCGGCTGTTGCTACTGCCCCGCCGTGGCCGGCCTCACGCTCGGCAAGTGTCGTGCTCGCGTGCGACACGCGCACCTCCTTGCCGTACAGCAGCACACGCGAGCGGTAGAGGGCCTCGTAGCAATACTTGGCGTCCTCGGGGCTGTAATAGTCGACGAAGCAGAAGGGCGCGCGTTGCGGTGTGCCACCGAGGTTGGCCGTCGCTGCCGGCCACGTGATCGCCGCCACGGGACCAAACTGTATGCACAACTCGTACAGCACATCCTCGTCGCACTGCTCCGACAGCTCAACAAAGACGACGCGACGCAGGTCTTCGCGCTTGTACGTCGCCATTGTTGTTGTTGTTGTTGTACAAGTGTGTGAGCCTGTAGTTGTGTAGTTGTGTGTGTGTACTGTTATGTGTGTGTGAACAAACAAGGCAGCAGTGACGCGAAACAATAGCACACACACAGTGTGTAACGGCACAGTCGAGGCACACGCGTCATGTTACATACACACACACACACGCACACACGCCCTGCGACACTGCTCGCTACTGCTCGAGCGCATTCAGTGCGTCTTGCAAGTCGGCCACGTCGTAGCGGACGAGTGATGGCACGAGCACCACCGCCGCCTCCGCCGTGCGTGGCATCAGCGTCGACAGCGCCACCACCTCAAACGGCCGCAGTCGCTCTCGTTGTACTCCGCCGTCGACGTCGAGCGGCTGCGACGACGACGACGACGACTGCGGCTGCAGCGGCAGCACCACATTGCCCTCTGCGTCCGTGTACATGTTCGCCAAGTGTGCGTTGCTCGCGTCGCCGTCGACATCGAGGCGCAGTCGCAGCCGCTTGTTGCGCAGCTGCTGCACCGCCTGCTCATTGGCACTGCCCTCCTGCAGCACATCGACCTGGTCGCGGCAACTCTGCAGCAACGCGCGTGCCTTGTCGTTGCCCTCCTCGTCGTCGGCGTGGCCGCGCTTTGCGTGCAGCAGCTGCGACACAATCGGCAGCGTCAGCGGCACGGCCTGACTGAAGATGACACCAAGGTCGCCATCTGCGTAGTTCTCCTCCATGGCAAACGCAGTGTATACACGTGTGCGTGTGTGTGTGTACGCGTGCAACAAGTGTGCTTGAGCAGCGTGCCTACTGCATACGCAAATGTACAACGGGCGACATGCAGCAATGTAGACACACACACACACACACATATATATATGTACACACGTATAGACATACATACATACATACATATGACATATATGCGCACAAGATTACTTACAGTCTGCGTAGTTGGCTGATGCGCGGTGCGGTGGGCCTGCTGGCGTGCGACAACGATGTCGATGATGGCGGTGGCGTTGGCAGCACAATACGCGTACCGACAATGACAAGATCAGGCATGGCACTGTTGCTGCTGTTGTTTGTGTTTGTCGTTGCCGCTGTCGAGTACGATGTGCGCGACTGTGACGCAACACGGCGTGGCGGCACATTCGCTGCGCTTCCTCGTTCTGCCGCTGCCGCAGACGACGCCTCACGACGGCTTGCATGTGGGCACACATGATGGCTGTTGCTAGCAGCACTGCTGCTGCTTCTTCTTCGTTGCTGTGCGTGCACGGACGCAGCCAGTGACGACGACAAGGACGGTGCAGCCGCCACCGCTGCCGCCGTTGTTGTTGTTGTTGCTTGCACGCGTGTCAGGACAGCAAGCGGCGTAGCACTGCGGTGACGCGCACGTCGCATGTGGCCGTCACGCTGCTGCTGCAGCAAGGACAGCAGCGATGACGACGACGACAGGGCGGCAGTCCGCAAGCGTGGCAGCACGTGCGGTGACGGTGTGATGTCTGTCACGCTTGCCCGACTGCTCGTGCGCTGCTGTTGTTGCTGTTGTTGTTGCATGGTGACGTTTGACGGTCGCGCACATGTCGGTCGCGGTGGCATATCGTATGCTGTCGCTGGTGCTGCTGCCGCCGCAGCAGTGCGGCTGTGTCGTACAAGCTGCGCCATCGACAGTGGCACGACCGGCGGTGCCGGTGTCATTGCATGTTGCGCGTACTGCTGCTGTGCAGATGCGTCACTGCCCTCGTCTGCATTGCTGTCGCTGCTGCTGTATGGCATCGTCTTCTTGTCGTGTGCGTACAGGTTGTGCAAGAAGCGATGGATCTGGCCGATGCGGCGTCGTATGGAGCTCGTCTGCTTGTCAGGCTTGTGTACGGCAGCACGCTCGTGTGCGTCCACGTTGTGTGCTTGTGACGTCTGCTGCTGCTGTGGTTGCGGCGTTGTTGTTGCTGCTGCTGCTGCTGACCGACTTGTCGCAGCGGCAGGCGTTGCAGCATCGTCACACGGCGACGGCGTCGCAGCATCGCTCGCGTCGGCGTCCTCCTTGTTGTTGTCGTTGTCGTCACGTGTTGCTGTCACCGCGATCGTCGTGTCACACATGTGTGACAGCGCGTTGATCGCTGCCGCTGTCGCTGCCTTGTCTGCCGGCGTCGCACTGACCTCGCCGTCGTCCTTCAGCATGTCTGCCAGCAGACACAGCATAGGCAGCTCGTCACGCGCAACGTCTGCGCACTGTGTCACGACAAAGTCAAGCATCGTCGTCGCCGTATGCTGTTGTTGCTGCTGTTGCTGTTGCGTGTCGTTGCCCTCGTGTGCTGCAATCATGTCAGCGAGCATGATGAGCATCGGCAGCTCCTGTGCATCGACACCGCACTGCGTCGTCACAAAGCGCAGCATGCGTGTATGTGTGTGTATATGCGTTGTCTTGTGTTGTCTAACTATCTACTCATCTACACAAACACACATACGCATGCAGCAAAGCACAACATGTGTACAGTTGCACTGCACATCAGCAATGCGACACGAATGTGTGCACATACGACTTACAAGACACACATACACACAGAGAGAGACAGAGAAACGCTACGCACCATGCACACGCTATTTGTTTTGCATTGCAAGGCTACGCACGCTTTCCGCGTCGTACACGCATAACAACACATACAATAACATAAGCACATACCGTTACGCACATACATACACATATTCACATATGTATGTATATATGTGTATACTAATATGTCAGATCAGTCATGACAACGTTGCGTTACATTGTGCCCGCTTGCGGCGACTACATTACATACGTGCGTGCGCGTCGGTGCGTGCGTTTGCGTTGCGAATGTTCCACACACACACACATACACATACACACGACATTACGCTATCTGTGTACGCCATTGTGTTGTGTACGTACGTGAGTTTTGCGTTCGTCAAGTACAGAAGCCACAGACAAGCCAAGAATGACAACGCGACATGTACGCGTGTGCGTGTGTGTGTGCGTATGTTTGCATATGTCTGTTTTACGTATGCATAACAGTCATGACGCTGCACTGTACACATACTGGTGCGAGTACACACACATATATGTTTGCAAAGAAATACACCTGACATGAGCATACGTGTGCGTGCTGCTTTGCGCGCACACGTGAGCACACAAACACATACCCCGACTGCACACACATGCATACATGCACACATGCGTGTCAGTATGCATCGCTCGTCAGTAGCTGCATCAGGTACTGCACACTAGCGCTCGCGTCACGTGACGCGGAGGGTGAAGGGTGCATGGCTGCGGTGCGATGCACATTGGCAAACAATGACTCACCCTTGTCACCACAGCCTACGCGTATGCTACACACTGACGGCGGCGTGCTGTTGCTATTGTTGCTGTCATTTGTTGTCGTGTACTGTGCACTATACAGCCATCTGTTGTTGTTGTTGTGACGACTACTGCCGCAGGCGTCGACGGCGGGGGTGCACACCTGCGTGTCGCGCACGTCAGCACAGTCGCCATGTTTCGTGCTGCCATGGGTGACATCGACGCGCGATGCTTGGTCGAAAGACAACAACAGCGACTGCTGCTGCTGTTGTTGTTGTGGTAACACTGCTGTAGCACACGGTGGCGCTGGCGTTGTTGCCGCTGCTTGCAGCGGTGTTGTTGTTGTCGTGTCGCATGTGGCAAATACCAGCCAGCTATCCTGTGCATCTGCACCGTGCCACACACACGCGTCATCGTCATCCTTGTCGTTTGCATGGCTTGTGTACTGTGGCACAGGGGCAAACTGCTGCGACCACGTATTGCTGCTGTACGTCGCGTCATGCGCAGCTGTAGGGCAAGCAGCAGTAGCAGCTGCCGCTGCTTCTAGTGTCGTCATCATGTGTGGCTGTTGCTGTTGCTGCTGCTGCTGTTGCACGGGAGGAGCAAAGGCAAAGGGTGCAGCATAGGCGTGCACATGTGCAGCCGGCGACAAGGACGCGGCTACGGCCTCGCCACTACCACCGCCGCACACAGCTGCCACCGCCGCACCACCACTACTCGCGGCGGTTGTGTTGTTGTTGTTGCTGCTGCTGCTACTGCGCACACAATGCTGTGCTGCCGTGTATGGCGACTTTGACAAGTGTTGTTGCTGCTGCTGCTGTTGTTGTTGTGCTGTCGTCGTCGCCATGTGAGTGCGATGCGTGTCACGCTCATCGTGCGCATCACTGCTACTACTGTTGTTGTTGTTGTCATCGCCCACGCCGAGGTAGCCAAGCACGTGGGCAAAGTGACAGCCCGTGCTATTGTGACACGCACCCGCGCGCCAGTTGCTGCACAGCTGCAGCGACACGTCGAGCTTGCCCATGTTGCGCAGTGCCGCGGCAGACAAGCTGCCCTGCGTCACACTCATCTCCTCCTCGGCCACTTGCACACTTTGCGTAGGTGACACGTGCACCGTGATCAGCTCCGCCATACTGCGCGAGGACAGCAGACTCTTCGTGACGTCGACGACGCGCGTGCGCTGTCGATGACGCGCCATGATGCTTGTGTGTATGTGTGCACGCAACGCACGTAGACAAACACTGCTCACTATGTGTATATGTGTATGTGTATGCGACTGCACAACACAAAGGCAAGCAGCATTGCATAAGCATACATACATGTATGTGTTTGTGTGTGTGTGCATATGTGTGTGTACATATGACATCGCTATGACAACGACTGCACACACACACGTAAGCATGCTGTGCGTGCTGTTTCACTACGTTTACACAGACACAGACACATACACACACACGCACACATATAAGAAACATGCATACTAGCAAGAGTGCTACGGCAATGCCTTGGTGCTCGTCGTCGTCTTGGTCAGTGTGCCCTCATTGCGGTGTGTGCGCGCCGCCTCGACGCGCTGCCGCAGACGCCGGCCACTCGTCAGCGTCCGCCGCATGATGGCCGCATCGCGCTTCACCACCTCACTGCGGTTGACATACTCCACATCGAGGTGACGACGTATGCCAATCTGGGCAATGTCAGGGCTGTTGACGCCGTAGAGCTTGTCGTAGCGCGTCTGCGGGACGTCGTTCATCCACGTCGCACTGCGCGCGTGTACGGCGCGCGTCTCCGTGTCGTAAATGTCGCCCGCGCGGACGTCCTCGTTGCGCTCGCGCGTCGTCGTCACCGCCAGCTCGTCGGGCAGCGCGTCACACTCCCACGGCTGCGGCGCGCACATGCACGACGGCGCCTCGATCATGCCCGCCGGCGCCATGTTGGCGTCCGGCGGCGTCGTCGCATCACGCACCGGCGGCAGCGTCGTCGTTGGCGTGTGCATGAGGTCAATGTCGTACAGCCAGCCATGACGGCGACGGAACTCAATGAAGCTAAACTGGTGCACCGCACGGCCCCAGCCGTAGAAGCGCGACTTGTACATGCCATACTTGCGCAGCGCGTCCTCGCACTCGTCGCGCAGCGGCCGTGAGAGGTCGGCGCGGGCGATGCCGAGGCTGTCGAGCTGCGTCAGCACCACCGGCACCTTCTTCTTCTCCACCACGTGCAGCTCACCAAAGTGCCGCAGCGGCGCACTCGTGGGCGTGTACGAGTGGTCAATGATGCTGCGCAGGTACAGCTCCGCCGTCAGGGCATTGGCGCGTGGCCAACGCGCGTCAACGAGCTCGCCCCACAGCGCATCGCACCGGTCGTACGCGCGCGCCTCGCGGTGGCCGAGCAGGAGGGCATTGTACAGGCCAATGCCGATGTGATCGCCGTGGCGATGTTTGCAGTAGCGCGCCACGTGCTCGGCTTCGTCAACGTTGCCCTGCAGACAAAGCGACAGCGCGACGCAGTCGTACGTCCGCGCCGTCGGCGCGATGCCGGCGACGCCCATGCGATCGTACACCGCCCCCGCCACCGCCTGCACGTGTGTGTAGCCGCACCGCAGCAACGCGTGCATGAGCGCATTCGTCAGCTGCGTCGCGGCCGACGAGGCCGTGTACGCGGTGGTGGTGGTGTGACCGTCTGTCGGCGGGCGCAGCAGTGACGGCAGCAGCGGCGTCGTGTCCACACGTTTCGCTTGTCCGTGCTGTAGCAGCAAGCTGCGTCGTGCCAGCTGCGCCATGGCCATGTCATACCACCGGTACGCCGTCGCCGCGCGCGCGTCACCGTCGTCATCGGCCATGAGCTTGTACGTCAGCGTCGGGTCACCCGCGGCGTCGGCGTGCAGCACGCGCACACGCAGCTGCTCCGCGGCGAGCGCGTCGAGCAGGGCGACGTACTGCGCCATAGACAGCCCCTGCGACGTATGCAGCTCGTCGACGAGCTGCGAGGCGTGCGTGTGCAGTCCGCATTGCGCCAGCGCACACGCCAGCGCCACGCGCGACGCCGCCGCCGCCTGGCCGTCTGCACTCGTCATCATCGCATGGCTGCCATCGTCACCGTGGTGCACAAGCGCATCGTAGCGCTGCAGCAGTTGTGCGCGTGTGGCGTGGAACGCTTGCAGGGCGGCCATGCGCTCGCGTTTGCGCTGCAGCAGCAGTCGGCGTTGCTGCAGTCGAGTGATGCCGCTGTAGTACAGCACACCCTCCCACTGATGCTGTGGCTTGCGATGTGGCAGGTTGGTGCGCACCATGTAGTTGGACGGCACTGCCGCCTTGGCCACATTCTGACTGAGCATGGCTGTGTGTATGTGTGCTTGTGTGTGTTTGTGTGCTTGTGCTTGTGTACACACGTGAAAGCAGCATGACATGTACATACGCAACACACACACAAAGAGCCATGCCACGTACACTGTACTTGCACGCGTACACGTCTGCGGTACGTTACGCGTCCGCGACGGCGCCGTCGTCGTCGATGCCGTCGGCGGTAATAACAAAGCTGCGCTGTGCCGGTGGCACGGCGGGTGCGCCGAGCAACACGAGCTGACGGCCCAGTCCAGGCAAACGACGCAGCAACACACGCGCATGCGGTGTGACAGCCCACGTGGTGCCCAGCGCCGCCACCACCTCGCTCCTACGCAAAGAGTGACAACAACTGCCGTCCTCGTCACCGCCGTAGTCGTCATTGTTGTTGTTGTTGTGCTGCTGCTGCTGCTGCTGCTGCAACAACAGCACATCGCGCGGTCGCTTTGCGCGTGTCGTGCGCGTGACGGCAACGACACCACGCTCGCGTGGCACCGCGCGCACTTGATTGACGACGAGCACACACGCCCGCTGCTCGACAGCGAGCTGACGCAGCAACACCGACGCCTCGGCAAGCAGCGCGGTGACGTGGCGACTGATGCGGTCGTCCTCGTCATTGTTGTTGTTGCCACTGCCGCTGCCGCTGCCGCCGCCGCTCGTGCCTGCCTCGTCTGCGTCGGCGTCACCGCCACGACGAATGTAGTTGTCATAGTCGTCATTCTCATCGTTTGCGGCGGCAACGCTGCTGCTACTGCTGCCACCACCACAGGAGCGCATATGTGACGACGATGACGACGTCTGCTGCAGCAGCGGCGTGCACAGTGTCTGCGTGCGCGCCACGACAGCCGCAATCGAGTCGACGACGACGATGCCGTCGCTGTTGCCGCCCCACACGTGCAGGGCGGCGTGTACGGCGCCGCTGCCACGGCGCAGCAACGCACACAACTCGTACAGCGATGCCACCGTCTTGACGTGCAGGTGCTCGAGCACGGTGAGCGGTGACAGCGCCGCGTCGACGCGACGCAGCAGCATCTGCAGCAGTGACGCGGGCAGCTGCGTCAGCAACGACGCTAATGACGACGATGACGACGATGATGATGACGGCGGAAGCAGGTAGTACGCACGCGCACGACGCAACGCCCCGGCGGCGAGTGCAGCGAGGCGTGCACTGGGTACCTCTTCGGCGACGAGGTACAAGCACACACGTGGGCGGCTGTGTGCGTGCAGTGCGCGCAGACAGCGCTGCTGCAGCGCCTGCAGTGCACTCGTGGCCGTGTCGGCGGCCATTTGTGTTGCGCGCACTTCCGCCTGCAGCGCGTGGGCGAGCACGTCGGCGACGAGGCGGTGTGCAATGGGCTGCAACAGCGTCTGCAGCACGAGCTGTGTCTTACCGCTACCCGCCTCGCCATACACCTCCGTCACCCAACCAACACGGAAGCCGCCAGCAACGTCACTACGGCTGCTGCTGCAGCTGCTGCTCTTGTCGCTGTTGCTACTGACACCGCCACCGCTGAGCACGTGATCGAGCGCAACGCAGCCCGTCGTGCACCACGTCGTCGCGCTCTGCTGCGCCTGTTCGTGCATGAACAGCGAGGCGACAGAGCCGGCGAGTGTGTGCGCAGCGTCATGTACACCGCGGCCGTTGACGTCGCTGTACGCACACGACGACGCTGCTGCTCCTGCTGACTGCAGCTGATGCTGTGCGAGGGCACACAGCAGACGTGTGACAAAGCGGCGTGTCGTGTTGGCCCACGCATCGCGCGCCACATAGGCAGCAACATTGTGCGTCAGTGTGCGCAACACGTACGCCTCGTTGCTCATGACAAACAACAGCAGCTCGTCGCTCGTGTACACGTCATGTGCCTGCGCCATCTGCAGCAGCGCGTTGCACAGCTGCGGTGTGTGCTGCGCAACGAGGGCAGCTGCGCTTGCCTCGTCGTCGTCGTCCTCGTCGTCATTGTCGCTGTGCTGACGTGCGCTGTGCTTGCGTGTTGCTGACGCAAAGGCGGCGACAAACGTCTGCACTGTGCACACACCGCCATCTGCGGCGGCTGCCTTCGCTGTTGCGGCGGCACTGGTCGTCCGTGTCGCGTGTGCGTGACTGCTGTGACGCGCACTGTCATAGACGTGTCCGCCATCATCGTCAATGTCGTCGTCGCTGTACATGACGACGCTACACACAGAGTTTACAAGTGACAACACGAAACGCACGTGTTGCACGAACAAAAAACAGCCACATGTGTACATACTTGCGTGTCAGTGCACACATACACATACGCATACATTTATATGTGCACACATTTGCAGACGAAAAATATGACGATGGGTGCCAGTTACGCGTCTATACGTACACACATACACACACATACGCACACACACATAACTATACGAATGACATGACCATTACGTTGCCGTATTGCTCTCCTTGCCGTCCGTCGTCGCCGCTCTTGCGGCGTCCTTGTCGTCGTCGTCAATGACAGCGCCGTGTGCTGCGACGCGTTCGCGCGCGCGTGCGGCGCGCTCGCGTGCTTCGCTCAGCAGTCGACGTATGCGCTCCACTCCACGCTGCTGCACATCCGACACGACAACAACAGCAGTAGTCGTAGTCGCAGGCTGTGCGCATGCGTCATCGTCGTTGCCTGCGCACACACTCACACAGTGTGACGCGCCATGGCCGCCGCCATCACGTGCTGCTGCGGATGCGACTACGTGCGCATGTCGCAGCTGCTGCGACAGCGATGCTACCTCGCGCAGAAGCCGTGACGCGCACTCGTGCTCGCGTGCCGCGTACGCGCGTTGTGCGGCCACCTCGTCCTCGAGCTGACGTACACGCAGCTGCAGTGCATGCAACATTGTCGTGTTGTTGTTGTTGCTGTTGTCAGCACTGTCGACACAGTTGCATCGACTCGTTGCTGCTCGCTCGACAGCGGCAGCCGCGCCTTGCTGCGCGTCGCGCTCTTGTCCTTCGTGTTCGCTGTGTTGCGCTTGTTGCGTGCGTAGTTGCTGCTGCAGCTGCGCCATCGTCACACTGCTCTGCGCCAATGCCGTCTTAGCGTCAGCGAGCTGATGCAGCACAGCCGCCTTGTCACGCAACAGCGCCTCCTTCTGCTCCTCGGCGGCGGTGCACTGCAGCTGTCGCAGCTCACACTCGTCTTGCGCGACGGCGGCCGTGTGCTGCCACTCGGCAAGCGCGGCCGCGTGCACGTCGACGGTGTCCTGCAGCAGCAGCGCGTCCTCGAGTGCGGTGTGCAACTGTCGATGCATGCCACGCAGCATGTCGCGCAGGGTGGCTGGCGAGGCGACACGCATGCGTTGCTCCAGCGCAGCCGCCTCGACTGCGTAGCTGTCGTCATCATCATCGTTGTCGACTGCTGTAGCGCTGTGTGCGTCGTTGACGTCGTCGTTAGCGTTGTTGTTGTCGTCGTCCGTGTCGTTCTTGTGCTGTACAGCGAGTGTGCTGACATAGTCTGCCACGCGTGCTGCGCCATAAGCTGCATAGTCGTCCATGTCGACGACCTGACTCGATGTCGTCATCACATCATCGTCATTGTCATTGTTGTTGTCGTTGCTGTGCACGCTGCTCATGCGCTTGTCCTTGTCATCGTCCCCGTCATCGACCACCACCACGTCGCGCTCGTGGCATGACAGCAGAGGCAGCTCAGCGCACGTGTTTGCGTGCATGCATGCACGTCATGCAATCGCCTCGTGCACACACAGTGTGCTTGACGTGTGTGTCGTTGTCGCTATGTGTGTGTGTGTGTGTACAAATCGAACAGCAAGACGCGGCATGACGAGTGATCATGTGCGCACACACGTTACACATACATTGTTGCATGCAACACTACACATGTATGTCTGTATGTCTGTGTGTGTGTGTGACATGAGACGAATGACAGCTGCGTGTGTACACGCACATGTATATATATATTGTATGCATCTGTGCGTATCGTTTGCATCGTATGGGCGCATGCACGTATGGACGTTCGTGTGTATACACATGCATAGCATTCTGTATATGTAAATATATATGACCATGACTGCACATGCATCTGCCTACACACACACACACTTTGCTACACTGACAAAAAAAGCTATACACAGAGGAGGAGCAGCACATTATCTTCTACACACAGACTCACACTGCAGGAGGCGCTGTCGTGTTCTTATCGCCATTGTCGTTGCTTCTGCTGCTGCTGTCGTTGTTCGTGTCTGTCGCCGCGGCGAGTGTGTCGTCATCGCAGAACAGCAGCACCACCTCGTCGTCACCGAGTGCGTCGACCATGTCGTCCACCTCCTGCCACGATCTGCCCTCGACATAGTCGACTCGTGTGCGCATGACGTGCATGCGGTGACGCCCGCTGTCGTCGCACTGACCGCCCGCACCTGCCGTCGCGTCGCCAGCGTCTGCCGTCGACGTCGTCGTCGTTGTCGCCAACAGCACACAATCGTCCTCGTCGCCGTCGGTGCGCTCGGCCTCGCTGTCGTCGCTGAAGCACACAAACGCCGCCTCACTATCACTGTCACTGCCGTCGTCATCGTCGTCGTCGTCGCCGCAGCTTTGTACAACGTCGTCGCTGTCATCGTCGTCATCGCCCTTTGTCGTGTCGCCGCTACCGCTCGTCATTGTCGTCGCTGCTGCTGCTGCTGTCGTCGTCGTCAGCTCGACAAAGCCGTCGTCGACGTCGCGCATGTGCAGTGGCGCAATCGCACGCAACGCACGCGCCTGACGTTGCTGTTGTGCGGCCGGTGCGTGACGATCGCGCACGCAGCCCACGAGCAGACCACCACCCGAGGAGCAGACAATCGAGCCGAGGGCGGTGCCGAAGCCGGGCGCGACGAGTGAGCCGACGGCGGCGCCGACGCCGCCGCCCACGACGGTGCTCGCCGCCGTACACGCAATCGTCAGCATGTCGTAGCGGTACTGCGCCATGCTCGGCACAGCCTCACTGTCACCGCTGCTACCGCTGTCCTTGTCTTGCTCTACGTGCTCTCGTCGTTGCCGACGTGACAGGCGCACGCGTCGCACACGCCGTCGCACACGACTGCTGGCAAGCCAGCACGTGCACACACCCGCCTGCACAGCGGCCGCGGCGAGCGCCGACGCCACCGTGCCGTGCACACCAAACGCGGTGATGTGGTAGAGCAGTGTGCGCTTGCTGAGCGACTGCAACGCATGGCTCGTCGAGGCGTGTGTCATGTACGCCGTTACGAGACGCACAAGCCACGCGAGATGGCGTGGCGCGCGCATGCGCAGACGCACCGCAACAAGCCGCAGTGCCTCGGCACGCACGTGACTGCGCAGCGTCGACGAGGACACGAGGGCCTCGCCCAGCACCTCGGCCGTCAGCTGCCCTTCCACGGCGGTGGCGAGCAGCGCCTTGCCCACCGTCGCGCCCACACGCGCCCCGACAAGCGTCAGGCGACGTGACGACAGCAGCGGCGTCATGGCCGCCGCAGCACGACGTGTGACTGTTGCCGCCGTTGCCATCGACGAGCCGTGACGACTGCCGAGACGACGGCGGCGAGGAGTGGCCGGGGTCGACTGCCGCCACATGTCTACGAGACACGGACGCTACACAACGTGTACACGCACATGTGCATACAGCACAAACAAAAAAGGTACGACATGAAGGCACAATGCACACACGCACACACAAGCATACATCTGTGCCGTTACATCTTCTCTGATCGTTCTTGACCGTCTATGTTGTTGCGCATGTCGCGTGTATGCGTCAGTGTGTACGTGCCATGGTACACATGTGCGTGTGTGCACTGGCGTTGCGCTCGCTCATCGCGTGCACACGCTGCTTGTTGGCGGCAATGAAGTCGACGGGGCAGTGCCGCGGCCGTGACCACGACACAGCACGGCTGTTGTTGTCGCTGCTGCTGCTGTTGTTGTTGTTCTTTGTTTGCACTTGCTGCTGCTGCTGTTGTGGCTGCTCATAGTACTCACCGCGCAAGATGCGTGACATGACGGGCACACCGTCGAGCAGCTGCTGATGGTGCGCATTGTTGAGCGGCCAGCGACCACCGTAGCGAGCAGCAAGGACGTCGGCGGTGTGCGTGCTCGGGCGTCGCGCCGATGCCGCGACTTGTGCCACGGTCAGGTTGACATACGCGTCAACGGCACGACGGCGTGGCAGCGTTTGCTCGTAGCGTCGCACCGCCACCGCCCGCTGACGCGCGCGACGCCGCTCGAGCAGCGCACTACGCGTCAGCGTACAAGCCCTGCCCTTGTCGTCATCCTTTGCGCTGTCGTCATTGCGCCCGCGCAGCTGCATGCCGTGACGCGCAATGCATAGCTGCATCGCAAGGCACGACGTGTGCGCGTCACCCACGCCCCCCGTGCCGCCGTCGCTGACGTGCAATGCACACGCACCCGAGGCAGTCGCCAGCGCCACCGACTTGGCGAGCATCGCGTCGTGCTCGGCTGGCGTGAGTGTGCCCATGGCCGTGGCGAGCTCGAGCTGACGGCCCACGTGCCGCGCCACGTCAGGCATCGCACGCGATCGCGTTGCCGCAGACGGCGGTGTGGCGGCAGTGGCGCTGGCGTGTGATGCCTTGCCCTGGCCATGTGCCTTGTCGAGCAGCCGCGCGACGGCGTGTGCGTTGCGCTGCCGCACATCCATCGCGTTCGCGTCACGATACTGCGGCATGTATGCGTGTGTGTGTGTGTGTACGCGTGGGTATGTGTATGCTTACGTAAACTTGTCATGACGACGGCAGCAAGCAACCTTGTCGTCTGCACATACACGCACACACATACACACACATACAGTTGTGTGAGTGCATGTGTGTGTGTGTGTGTGTGGCTTGTGTATATACACGCAGACTTGCACACGAGCACAACGTGTCAAGTCGGCTGCGAAAAAAGGCGACGCCTACACACACAAGCGCACACACACAAACGCATGCATGCATGTCGTGTGCTTGTGTTGTCGATAAGGTCACGTAGCATGCATAGACGCTTACGCGCACCGATACAGACCGCGTACATGTTCGCCACACTGACTACCCAGACTTACGTATACACGACGCATGCACACACACACACACACACACACACATACACACACAAACGTACATACACATACACGTGCTCACTGCGTGTACACAGGCGCACACATCGCGTCACAGCGTACACGTGTATATATATGCGGCACGTGTGCACACGTCTCCTGCTGCCTTTGTCAGGTAATCTGTCGTGCGCATGTGTCGAGGACGTGCGGTAACTGCCACAGGTCATTCTTGTATCTACACGGCTTGTCGTCGTACATTTGCTTGGCCTTGCTCCAGTTATAGTACGGGTTCGGTATGCGCTTCAGGCTCTGATGCGCTTGCACGTCCGTGTACGCGATCGAGTTTTCCCATATGGTGTTCTGCATGGACGAGCTGAGGACGCGGAAGTAGCGGTTTTGCGCGACCGACTCGTTGCGCGTCGTGTCGGGGTCGACAAGACGGCGTGCCTGCGGCACAAGAGAGCCCACCGCACCGTCACGTCGCATGTGCGCATACGCAACGTCGGTGAGCATCAGCCGCGAGCCAGGCATGATGTTGATGCGTGCATACTCAAAGTACACATTGCAGACGACCGTCAGTCCCGTTATCATGCCAAATTTCCTAAATGTGCCACGGTAAAACGCAAGGCCAAGGGGCACCCACAAGCTGGCGAGTGCGCGTGACAAGTAGCAGCTCTGGCCCTCGCGCCAGGACAGTCGGTAGCCAGTGGGGCTCGGGTCGCGTATGCGCAGCAGCGGCGGGCCGTACGTGTAGAGGTACTCGAACGTGTAATAGTACCCGGCAGCCGCGATGACGGACGCAATCGTGGCACGCAACTGGCCCATGGCGCCGGCAATGTAGTAGGCATACTTGTACCGCATGCGCGACACCACAAGGCCCGCAATGTCGCCGCATGCCAAGTAGTAGTTGGCCTGCAGCACATTAGCTATTATTACCCACATGCGCACAAACTCGCACGAGTGGTGTGTGTTTGTGTACGGCACATCCTCGCGCACACCCACGTACTCGGCGAGCGACAGCATGCTCAGCAACATCGATGAGGTCGTGTACCAGCGTGCATTGTGCGCCTCGTCAATGTTTACGCTCGGCGTCGACGCGTCAACGACGCGGCGTGGCTTGTGCGCGTGTGACGGGTCAATGTAGCGCTGCCACAGTGTCATCTTGTGTGGTGGCGGTTCGACTGGTCTCGTGGGGTACGGCGACGAGGACGTGACCGCCGCAGCGCCACAGTACTCGTACTTGCTAGTGCCGCTGTCGCTGCTACTGTTGCTGTCCTTCACGACATCCTCCTCGGTCGTGCTAACAGAGCCCCATGGTAAGTGACGCATCGGCGTCAGCCGCGTCGGCGCGTTCAGGCCCTCGGCCTCGAGCACGTCGCTGTTGAACGTTCGCGTGAACATGGTGAGGCAGAGACGTGTACGTGTATACAGCAGCACGCCAACTTGTGCGCACACACACACAAACGCGAGACACTACGCGGCGAGAGAGACAGAGAGAGGTGAGTGTGTGTAGGTGCGTACGGGGGTGTGTAGGGTGTATATATATGTATATATATGTGTATGTTTGTGTACACGAGTGTATGTTTTGTTTTGTTTGTATGTACTTGCTGAACGTAACGCTAATCGATAAGACCTAGAGGCGAACACAACCACAACGACTACGGCTACACAAACGTCGTCTACACGCGTGCTAGCTTGCCTTTCGCTTCTGTTGTGTGTATGCTTGCGTATGTGTTTACGCGTGTATGCACTGCTATGTAGACGTGTGCACGTGTATGTGTATGTGTGTATGTGTGTGTGTGCGTGTCAACTGCCTCGGTAAGGCTGCGATATGCTAAGCGGTTGCGTGTCTTGCTACAAGACACACTCGTGTCACAGATACACGACAACGGAAAACGACTACACACACACACACCCACCAACACACCCAGCCTTGTTGCTGCTACTGCTACTACCGACACGCTGCGACGTCCTGTGCACAGGGCGTCGTACAGCACACACGCACAAAGACACACACGAACACACGCAATCGCTGCTACACGACTGTACACTACGCGTCACACTACACGTGCGTGCTAGTGTGTGTATGTGTGTGTGCGCACACAGAGAGAAAGACAAAACACACACACGCCACACACACACAAAGAGTGCGACCTATGATTTGTTGCTATGTTTTGCTAGTCGTACAACGTCGCACAGTCTCGTCTACACACTCACGCGTTTGTGTGCACGCACTCCGTCTACTACAGTGATGTCTGCTACTGCTACAAGCGTCACACACACACACACACACACGCCTACACAAGCACGCACACACAAGCCGACACGCACGCACGTACTCGCGCACAAGCAAACGTCGACGCAACCGCCACACGCTCGCGCGTGCCCTGTATGTGTGTATATATACGTATGTATGTGCGCTTGTGTCTACGTTGCTTGCTTTGCTACAAGAGTGCGCGCTCACTCCTTCTGCGCTTGTACACGCCGCGCTCGCCTCAATCGTTTTGTGTGTGTGTGTTTGTTCTTTTGTGTGTATGTACAGGTCTGCGAATGCGCAGCCCGCACACAAGACAGACGCAGGGCGCACGCACGCACTGACAGGCAAGTTGGTTGTGCCTACTCGCTCGTGCGTGCGTGTGACGCACACGTTTGCTTGCTTGCTTGTGTGCTCTGTGTGTGTGGCGCTGCTGGACGATAAGACGGAGAGAGAGTGGGGGGACGCTAGCTACGATACTGCAGATTATGCAAATATGTATATGTGTACAGTCGACAGAGCAAGTGCAAGCAAGACAGCATTGTGTGTGTGTGTGTGTGTACGTCTGTATGTAAACACACACACCAACACAGACGTGTATGCGTGTATTTGTGTGTGTCTACTCGGCGGCAAAACTGCATGCCGTCGTCACGTTATGGACAGCACTTACACTGATATCATCACGACAAAGCAACAATGCCGTACATACATGTCTGGTGCACTTGTTGCAAGGCATATACATATACAAACGCACATACACAGACACACACAAGCTGACACGCCTGACGACGCGCACTCGTGTTTGCTGCACTGTACGTTTGCAGCATGTACACATACACACCAGGACACACCCACACACGCCGTCTTGTTACGTTACATGTTCTTTGCCTTGTACGTCGTCTCTGCTTGCGCATATGCTGTTCGTGCGCGCGTGTGTATGTTGCGTTTGTGTGCGTGTGCGTGCATATACTCGTACTATCTTTTTTGTCACTGCGCACACTCTCACGCATACACACGTATACATATACGATCAGTGCCGGCTACCTCTATCGCCTGTGCATGTGCACGTATGTGTACAATTTTTGCTGACGCACGCACGTAACTTGTTAACACATATTGACACACACACATACACACATATATACATACATCTACAATAACCAAAGTACGTACACACAAACACAAACACACAAACACGTCATCATCATCATGTCATTGCTCCACTTTTCAGCGCTCTATGCGTCAGCGAGACACACATACGCACAGACAAAACACACACACAAATGTGACACTTTGCCAACATTACAAACGACAACACACACACACACACACACGCACAGCTTAGCGTACACCCACCACACCATCCTCTCTTGCACCTCACACGACGTGCATGCACACACGTTACGCAAAGCGCGACGTCTTGATCTTGCGCAGTATCTCCTCGCGCTCGAGCTCGTCCGTGTCATTGGCCTGCACGGCAAGGTAGCCCTCGGCGGCGCTGCTGAGCGCGTCACGACTGGCGCTGTACATCATCTTCACCCGCGTCTTGCACGTCTCGGGAATCCACTGCACGAGGATGAGCTTGTCGTGCATTTGACCGCCGTCCTCGAACTCAAAGTCGAAGGCGGCGTAGCATGGCTTGTCCGTCGAGACGCGCTCCACAAACGCGTCAAACGTCTTCTCGCGGTCGCCTATCTCGCGGACCACAATGTGCGTCGAGTCGTCGCTAAGCGACATGATCACGTATCGGTGACGCTTCAGTCGCAGCTCCTTCAGCGCCGGTGCCACCTCGGGCGCCAACGTCACACCAGACATGGCCATTCTGTTCGAGTATGTACAAGTGCAAGTGTGTGTATATACGTATATTGTTGTGTTGTGTTGTGTTGTGTGTGTGTTTGTTGTTGTGTAGAGCTACTGCTAACGTAACTTGTACGTGTGCAAGCAAGCAAAGTACACACACACAAACATGCACACGTATATGACAAGCACGCACACGCGCACGTGTGTGTGTGTGTGTGTGTGTACGTCTACACATTTGTTCGCGTGTACACACTACGACAGACCAAGTAAGCCACGTGTGAAGCTGTTGGCGGCGTCGAGTGGCAGGCGACAGACGCGCACGCGCGGGTGTGCTGCCGTCGTCGTATTGTGTGGCAGCGCATCAGCATCAGCATCAGCACTGTTGTTGCTCTTGTTGTTGCTGTCGTCGTCCATGTTGCTTGTCGTGACGGTGGCAGTATCGCTTTGCACTGGCCGTGTCATGACTGCACCGCCCTCGTCGTCTGCCTCGACGGCAATGTGTGTCGTAGCCGGGTACGCCACATACGCCGTGGCGTGTGTCGTCACGTAGAGCACACCGACTAGCCCACACTTACTGTAGCGCACAGGCGCAGTGCGCCGTGTCGTCGTCGCTGATGACGATGACGACACGGCAGTAGCAACAGCACTAGCTTTGCTCGTCGTGTGCGGCAGCTGTGTTGACAACAGCACCGTTGGCTGGCAAAACACACACGCCACGTCACGTCCGTCGCCGCCGCCGCCGTCATCGTCGTCACTGCTGTTCTTGTCATTGCCGTCAGCCACGCCGTCATCGCGACTACCGAGCACAATCGCCGTCGTGTTCACATCCTCGTCGTCATCGTCAGCTGCGTCATTGTTGTTGTTGCCTGCAACGGTCGTCTTGTCGTGTGCAGCCACACCTGCACGGTGTCGCTTGCGCGCACCGCGTCGCCACACATCGTCCGCGTCCGCCTTGTCACTGTCATTACTGCCCGTGTCCTTGTCGTCCTGCATTGCGCTTGTCGTCTTGTCATCATTGTCATCATCATTGTCAGTGTGTCGTTGTTGCACTTGTTGTTGTTGTTGTTGCAGTGTACGCACCGCCTGCTCGTCCACATCGGCAAGCTGCGCAGCACTGGCCAAGCCGAGTGGCGGCAGCGCGTTGCGCAACACATGTGACGCGTATTGTTGTTGCTGTTGCTGCTGCTGCTGCACGAGGTCGTCCGTGTACGACACCGACGACCAGAACTGTAGCGCACTCTGCAGTGTCTGCTCTGGTGCGGCCACACGCATGTATTGCTGCACGAGTGCGGCTTGTTGTGCCGCGCGCAGCCGCAACGCACTGCGCCTTCGCACAAACATCACCGCACACACGTGCGCATCCGTGTAGCCGACGACTGCTGCTGCAGCTGCAGTCTTGCGTCCACGTCGACGCGCGGATAGCGACGACGACGACGACGACGACGGGTGCAGCTGCACGTGTATGTCATAGTCGGCGGCGCACTCGTGCGGCGTCATGCAGCGCGGCAGAAAGAGTGCCGTCACGGCGCGCGTGAGGGCGGCGACGGTCGCACGCAGCACACAGCGCACGTCATGTACACAACTGCGATACAGTCGCGCACCCTCGACTACACCACAGCTGCGCAGCAGCACGGCACGCACACACAAGCGCGGCCGCGCGCACGCAGTCGCGGCCAATGCAGCAGCAGCGGACGACGACGACGACGACGACGACGACGACGCACTTACCGTTGCGCTGCGCAACGTACTGCTCGTCGTGTCAATGGCGTCGAGCACACGCTTCAGTGGATGCGCTCGCTTGTTGTTGCCGCCACTCGCCGCTGCTGCTGCTGCTGTTCGCAGCGTGACATGCGATGACTGCTGCAGCAGCACATCGACAAGCGCCTGTGTGTGCTGCAGCTGTGCATGCGACACAAACGCACACAAGTCGAGTGCGACGGCATGTCGTCGTGACGCCTGCTGCTGCTGCTGCTGCATCGTCGCGTACTATGCACTATGTGTGTCTGTATGTGTGTGTGTCCTATATGCAACAAGCACAGTATGTGTAGTCATATGCGCCATACATGCATGCATACATGCTTGCAGCCGCACGTCATACGTCATACATGCACGACAGCATCAACAGGGTGTACGCTACGTTGCTGCTCTATGCTCGCACACACACACACATGTATACGTGTATACGTGTAGGGTTAACATGTGTGCGTCACTGTATATGCATGCCGTGTGCGCGCACAGTATAACAGGGCGCTGCTCTCTATGCCACTCTCCTTCTTGTACTCATAAACACTCACGTACATATGCTAGTGCGTGCATGTATAAACGTCTATATAACAATGTACTGCTGCTGCTGTTTGCGTCTACGTTACACATCATGTACGTATACACACACATACACACACATACACGTGTACACTTACACGACTGCATCTATGTTGCCGACACACAACACGCCGCAGCACTGCTGCTGCTGCTGCTGCGACTGCTGTTGTTGTTGTTGCCGTTGTCGCCACTACTCGTGCTCTTGCAAGCATGCTGCCGCTGCTGTTGTTGCTCTTGCAGCTGTTGCATGAGCGACATGGCCTTGCGTAGTGCGCACATGTAGGCGTCCCACTGGCCAGTGCGACGCTGCAACGGCAGTGTCTGCCAAAGCAGCTGTTGCATGTGTTGTCGTACATGCTCTTCTGCCTCTTCTTCATCGTGTTGTAGCTCGTGTTGCTGTTGTTGCTGTTGCGGCGATGACGTCTGCACGGTGCGCGTCGAGGCTGCGTGACGTGGCGGTGGCCGTGGTGGCAGCAATGACACCGCATAGTCTTGTCGGAAGCACACGGGTGCACTATACGCCATGGCAACGGCAGGTGACGACGAGGCAGCCGCCGCAGCAGCGTTGTTGTTGCTGTTGTTACTGCTACTACGTGTGCGAGGTGTATGTCGTCTACGCTGCTGCCGTTGCTGCTCTTCTTGTTGTTGTTGTGCTGCGACGGGTGGTGGCGGTGGTGGTGCCGAGGCTGCACGTCGTGTCGTGTGCGGCACATCGACAGCAACATGTGTAAACACGTGACCTGCATGCCAGCGACATTCAGTGACGCGTGTGACGTCGTACAGCGAGGACAGTGCGTGTGCAGCACGACGGGCACTGCACCACCGCAACGGCACGCCCGCATTGTCCACATAGAGAAAGCGGTAGTGCGCACGACACGTCGCGCAGTACGGATTGAGGCGACCCAAGCCGAGTGGGCAGCTCACGCCACGACGAGGTCGCCTGTTGCTGTCCTGCTCGTCTGTGCCATTGTTGTTGTTGTTGATGATGTACTGATGTTGCTGTTGCCAGATTGCGCTCGACTCGCTACTGCTGCGACGCCGCGGTGGCAGCAACGACGACAATGCGCCTGCCGCTGCTGTTGCACCCTTGCTTGCGCTCTCGTGTACGTGCGCAGATGGCAAAGCGACGGACGCGACGCGGTGTTGGCGACGTGTGCGCGGCGCGTGCGCGTCGTCGGCGCTGCGCACACGCGCTGCACACGGCGGAACGGTGTAGTAGCGGCCATTGTCATAATAGTAATAACAGCGGCCACGTCGCGGCGCAGCAGCGGCGGCGCCCTTTGCGTCGCCGTTGTTCTGGCTGTCATGACACGGCGTCGTGTGTGTGCGTCTGCACCGCGCTGTCGTGTCCTTGTCGTCGGCATCCTTGTCACGCGCGTGCGGTGTTGCGTTCGTGTGCGACTGTCGCCCTTCTTGCTGTTGTGGTGGTCGTCCGTGTCGATCAGACTGATGATGATGACGATGGCGATGACGACGGGGTGTACGGTGGCGTGCACTGCCGTCGTCCTCGCCGTCACCGTTGTTGTTGTTGTCGTTGTCGTCGTTGTGCGAGCGATGACGATGAGGACGACGATGGCGGCGACGATGCGGTTGTCGTGGCGTCGACGCTGCATCTGCCTCAGCTGCGGCTGCTGTTGTGTCGGCTGCTGGTGTTGTGCAGTCATCATTGTTGTTGTCGTGCGCCTCTGCATGCGGCGACAGCACAGGCGATGACGCGGACGCGGCCTCGTCGTTGTTGTCGTCGTGCGTGTGGCTGTGACTGCCGTCGCGCGATGTGGCTACGTGACTGTGGCTGCTGCCGTTGTTGTTGTTGTTGCTGCTGCCGTGCTTGTTGCTGTCGTCTCGCGCCTTTGCGTCCTCGGCGTCTGCTCTTGCTGCTGCTGCGGACGACGAGGATGATGCTGTTGTCCTTGTCTTCGTCTGCGCAGTGGGTGTGCCGTCACACGTGACCATGTGCGTCGAAGGCGGTGTTGTGCCTCGTCGCATTGTGCACACCGCCTCGTCATCATCATCATCCTTCTTCTGCTGCAGCTGCTGCTGCTGCTCTTGTTGGTCGTCTGACTGCGCCTCGTGTGGTTGCCGCACTGCCTCGTTCGGTGAGCGTGAGGCGGCGTTCGACGACGACGACGACGACGATGTGTATGTCAGTTGCTGTGCTGTTTGCACCGCCGCCTCACTCGTCGCCACCTCGTCTGTGCGGTGCGTTTGCACTGCTGCGGTGTGCCGTCGAGTGCGGTGTGCATCATCGTCATCGTCGTCATCGGCAGTAGCGCCGACGGCATTGCCGTCATCATCGATGACGTTGTTGTCCTTCTTGTCAACGACGTCTGCGGCAGACGACGAGCGACGCTGCCGACGCGTGCTTGTGTGTCGCCGTGACGACGACGACGGCTGCTGCTGCTGTTGTTGTTGTGCATGCCGCGTAGCGGTGCGTGTCGCGGCCGCCGCGCAGAGGGCGGCGGCGCGTTGTTGCAGACGCCGCAACAGCGCCGATGTGCGCGGTAGCTGTGCGGCAGCAGTCAGCGCGGCCGTCTGGTCGCCTGCACACGCCGCGCTGCTGCTGCCGTCTGCTCTCACGGACGACGACGATGATGTCATGTCAGACGGCGGTGACGTTGACGAGGCAAACGACGGCGACGATGCCGCTGTTGTTGTCGTCATCGTCGTCGTGTTGCGCAGCGCATCTGCAACAGCGGCAACGCCGTTGCTGCCGCCGTCGTGGCGGCTGCCGCCTGCGTGTGTGTGTGATGTGTCTGCACAGTCGCGTGTGCGTAGTGACGACAGTGACGACGACGACGACGTCGATTGCGTGCTCGACTGCTGCAGTATGCTCATGACGCGTGAGCGCACCGCAGGCGACAGCTGCGCAACGAGCGCTAGCACGTCCACGTCACGCGCGAGCGCTGCACCACGTCGTCGACCTCGATGGTGTGCACGTGCACACACAGCGTCTGTGGCAGATGCAGCAGGGACAGCATCGCTCGTAGCTGCCTGACGCACACGCCAGTCTACGTCTATGCACTGCACCTCAAGGTCCTGACGAGGCGACACGGCACAGTCTGCGTTACCGTCACGACGGCTCGTGTCACTGCCGCTGTTGTTGTTGTTGTTGTCATTGTTGCTGCCTCTGTCGTCTGCGACGAGGTGGCCGTTGCTACGCACACGCACATGTGCGTAGCCCTTGACATGGCTCCTGCACAGCGTAGCGCACGGCGGCGCTTGTTTGTGCTCCTGTGGCACATCGCCGTGTGCGCTGCTGCGTGTGGTCACTGACGATGTCGATGATGACGATGACGACGTCGCCGTTGTTGTTGTTACTGTCGTAGATGACAACGACGAGTGCGCAGACGTGCGCGCGTGTGCCTGCGCGATGCACTGCGGTTGTCCTTGTTGCTGCACAGCTCGTGCAGCCGACGCAGCAGGAGCAGTAGCAGCAACATTGGAGGCAGTCGTCGTAGCTGCAGCAGTAGCAACGATGGTGGCAGCAGACGGCGTGTGTGCGCGCGTCACGCGACGGAACATGCGTGCATACCAGCGACACACACATCGTCGAAGCAGCGCGCATTGTGCCGCACGACACGCCGCCACGCTGTTGTCGTGCGCACGCGAGGCAACAGCAGCAGGGCGTGCATGACGCACACCACGACTACTGTCACTACTGCTACTGCTGCTGCTTCTGCTGCTGCTACTGCTGCTTGTGCAACGTGTGCGCTTGGCAGCGGCAGCTGCGGCGTTGTTGTTGCTGCTGACATACAGCACACCACAGTGGCGATGCGAGCAGGCACGTTGGGCGGTGGCGCGTGCAAGCAGCAGCGCACGCGCGTGTGCACGCGTCTCGCTGTCACGTGCCCACGTCGTCTGCTGCTGCGTGTCCGTGACACGTGCACTTGTGCCGTCTGCGCGCGACGCATGAGGTGGCTGCACTGCACACAGCACGTCGCACTCGCCGTGGCCTCTGCGCAACACACTGGGCTGCGCACATGTCGCTGCACCTACTGCTGCTGCTGTGGCTGCTGTCGCTGCTCTTATGTATGCAGGTCTTTGTGGTGCAAGTGTGACTGACGAGGCAGCCGCGTCATGTGTCGACAAGGGCGGCTGTGTCTGCATGACATGCACGCTTCCTGTCGTCGTCTACACGCGTGTGTGTGTATGTGTGTGTACGTCGTCGCCTTCTCTCGCACTCGTCACGCCCAGCCTCTCTGCGAGTGAGCAGCAAGCAGCAAAAAAAATGCAGTCACGCACAGCTTGCAGCATCAGTACATGTCTGCATTGTTCGTGTGTGTGTGCTTGTTTGTATATGTGTGTGCGTTGCCCTGAGGCCGCATCAGCGAATAGGAAACGATAAGAAGAGAAAACAAAAGATGGTCGAGCGGCGGCTGCGGCGGCCCACCCCTCGCCCTCACAACACACACACATATACACATACACACACACATACACCGCATTACTGTGAATGTAGAGCAAACACGCATGCACACTTTTTCTTGTTGGTGTATGCGTTCACTGCGAATACAAGAAAAGACGACACCATCACTAGCAGCTTACACACACACACCTCAAAGGCAATCTTTTTTCTCTCGTTTGATCTTTTTCCTTTTGTGCCGCATTGCGTGCCTCAGTGTGTGTGTATATACGAATGCACAACAACAGTGCACAACCACCGGTGCCATCGCGCGCGCACGCGTTGCACGTGTGTTGTTACTTTTGCCTTGTGCTTGTACGTGCTGCTGCACGTCGTGTGCTCTTCGCGGTAGTGTGCTTGCTTGCACGCGTGCTCGCCCCTCGTCGTCTGCTACTCGTCGTCGTCGTCGTCATTGTCGATGATGACGCCTGCTCTTGTGCGGCGGCGTTTGTGTCCGACTCGACGACCGTAGTCGACGGCGACAGTGGCGGCAGCAGCGCACTCGACTGCTCTGGCTCTTGCACTTGTTGCTCTTGTTCTTGTCGTTGTTGCTGCTCTTGTACATTGTCGCCTTCGCATGCATTCATCGTTGTTGTTGTTGTTGTTGTTGGCGGTTGTCGTTGTTGTTGTGTGTCTGTCGTGTCTGCGTGTGCAGCAGCTGCCGTGACGGCACGACGTTGTCGTCGCTTTCGCCGCGCGCGGCGCAGCGCGGCGGCCGTCTCGATGACGATGAGCTCATTGTATTCGTTGCGAATGTTGTGCAGCAGCTTTTCGATGTACTGCAAGAGCGGCTTGCACGCATTCTTGTCATACATGGCTACGCTGTGATGTGCTTGTCGTGCGCCCCTGTCGGATGATGTTATACCAACAAAAAACAACACGATTACACTCCTCCTGCACGCCTCTTTTGACTACGCCTACATGATGTATGTATAGAACAACAAGCATGATGGCAACGAGGCAGCAGTGACGAACATGCAAAAGAGCACACAGCCGCGCGTGTGCTTGCTTGCTTGCTTGCTTATCGTACCGACTGCGTCATATACGTGTGTGTGTATGCTACGTAGCCTGTGCCGCATCCGCTGCACGCGTTGTCGGCGTCGTCGTGGTGGCCGTACGCTGTTGCTTGTCCTCGTCACTCTGCCTGCTGCTGTTGCTGTTGCTTGTCTGTCTTGCCTTCTTTGTCGTTGCTGCATTTGCGGTCGACGTCGTTGTCGTGCTCTTGTTGTTGTGCT
Organism: Trypanosomatidae sp. Fi-14; assembly: GCA_023091115.2. Classification (NCBI taxonomy): domain Eukaryota; phylum Euglenozoa; class Kinetoplastea; order Trypanosomatida; family Trypanosomatidae; species Trypanosomatidae sp. Fi-14. The sequence continues at coordinate 6,080 of JAKVQF020000949.1, read as the reverse complement.
GCTGCTGCTGCTTCTCGTCCTTGTCCTCCTCGCATGCGCTGTCGCCGTCGCTGTCGAGCACACGACACGTCAGCACCGGCGGCTTGTACGGTATGGTGCTGAGCGTATGCACGCGATAGCCACGCGCAAGCAGCTCGGCAAGCACGCGGGCAATGTTGCGCGCGTCGTCGCGACCGCTGTGCCGGCGCCCCTCAAACGTCATGCGCAGTCGTCGCAGCATCGTCGTGAGCTTCGTCGGCCGCTGCCGCATCAGCGCACTGTAGCAGTGTCGTACATTGATGTAGCGGTAGAAGAGCGGTGCAAAGTCGACACCGTCGCGGACGACACCGCACTCGTGCATAAAGTGCCGCATATCCCACGGGCCGTCGGTGGCGAAGCAGACGGCGCGCTCCTCGGCCTGCCACTGCCGCGCCTCGGCGGTGCGTGTGTCGGTGGGGTAGTGTCGCTGCTTCGCACTCAGTCCTGTGCACGACGACGTCGCCGTGCTGTTGTTGTTGTTGCCTAGGTGACGTTGTCGCCATCGACGACACATCGGGTACAACACCTCGTGCAGCCACGTCGTGAAGCGCGTCAGCACGTCTGGCAGCGTGTCGGCCGCGTCAACGTCGGCTTGTGTGATGCCGGTCAGCTCGGTGCAGAAGCGCGTCAGCTGCGGTCGTCGCACGGGGCGCACAAACGCATGAAACTCACACACCACGCACAACGTCGCCGTGTCGAGCACGACAACAGGAAACTCGATGATCTCGTGTGGGTAGTTGACACTGTCTGCCGCACACGTCGCCTCAAAATCGCAGACGAGCAGATAGGCAAAGGGCTGCCGCTGTAGACGAGTGTGTGGTGCGCGGGCGGCAATGTGACATGGCACCCCCGCATCGACCGCCTCGACGACAGGCAAGGACACGTGCGCAGTCGCTGTCGTCGAGCTCGTGTTGTTGTTGCCGTTATCCTCATCATCTGCCTCTGTCTTTGCTGCTGATGCTGCTTGCGCGTACGTTTGCGCCGCTGCACTCATCGACGCCGACGACAGCGGACGCGTTGTCTGTGCATCACTCGCGCTGTTGCGTGTGCGTGCGCGCATCTTGCTGCGATGCTCGGCAGATGTGAGTATGTCGAAGCGACTACGCTCGACAAGGCTTTGTGTCGTTGTTGTCCTTGTTGTTGTCGTCAACGGTGATGATGGAGATGACGAGGGCAACGCTGCGTTGTCGTTGCCAACTGTCGTGTCATCGCTTGCTGCTGTACGTGTGGCGGTCACTGCTGATGTCGTCGTCTTGCCTGTTGTTGTTGTTGTGATGGGTGGTGGCAACACGGCGAGGTGCTGCAGCTCCTTGCGCAAGGTGTACAGCTCACGCATTGACAAGACACAGCGGTCGTACTTGCATATTTACGTGTGTATGTGTATGTGTACGTGTACGTGTGTGTGCAGACATGCATGTAGACACGAAAGCAAAGAAGACAAAGTGCACACACATACACACCGTATGCTGCAGCAACACACAACAAGCACGCACATACGCATTGGCGCACAATACATGTATGCTGACGTGTACACACACACACACACACACACATGCACGTATTTGTCGTACCTTTGCATTCACAGCCACACACACACATACCTGCACACATACGCAGATATACATATATACACTTGTACATGAATGCACACACACACGTATGTACAATCTGCACGACTTCTGTAGACTAGCATGCTGGACGAGTGGACGAGCGAGTGGGTAGGAGAAGAACACGCACATACAGACACATACAGACACATATACACACACACACACATGCATATACAAAAACACACACTGCGCGCCCCCGCGTGCGTGTGTGTGTATGCGATCCTACGCCGTTGCGCCTTCGCTGCTCTTGTCGTCAGACGCAACAGTCGCTGCTGCTGCCGTTGCTGTCGTGTTCGATGACCGCGTACACACGTCGTCTTTGCCATCGCTGCTGCTCACTGCCGCGTGTGCACTGACAGCGTCGTTTGCGTCGCTGTCCTTGTCAGCCGCCTCGTTGCCGTCTTCGTCATGTTCACTGTGGTTGACGTCCTCACTGCCTGTCGTCGTCGCTGCTGCTGACGCCGTTGTTGCTGTAGTTGCTGCTGCTGTCGTCGTCGTCATCGTCGTCGTCGCTAGTGCAGCATAGCCGCGACCGGGCACGTCATTCGCGTGCATCGGCAGGTAGTTCAGCGGCGCCTCACACAACGAGCAGCCGAGCTGCAGCAGCGCAATGACAATGCGCGCAATGTTGCGCGCATCGTCGAGGCCGCTGTGCAGCCTGCCCTGCATCGGCAAGTGCAACACCTCCAGCATCGCCTTGATCTTGCCAGGCTGACAGTGAAACGCCGCCGCGAACACCTGCTTAACGTCGACAAACTGATAGAAGCGTGCGGGGAAGCGAATGCCCTGCCGCACAACGCTGTTGACGAACATAAACTGACGAAAATCAACCGGCCCGTCAGTCGCGAAGACGGCGCGGGCGTGCGTTGGCAGCGTGTGCGCGTACCAACGCTCAAACTGCCGCAGCACCTCCTCAAGGGGGGCGGCGGCGTCAATGTCGGCCTGTGCAATGCCGGTGAGGGCGCGACAAAAGGCGCTGAGCTGGTGCTTGTGTCGGGGGCGGACGTAGCGGTGGAACTCGGCAACGACGCGTTGCAGCCGCACGTCGACAACGACAACAGGGAACTCAATGATCTCGTGCAGATAGCCCGGCCGTGTGTACTCTTCACAGGTGGCCTCAAAATCGAGGACGAGGAGGTAGTCATACGGGCACGCTGGCGGCGTCGACAGCGGCGTGGCAAAGGACAGCAGCGGCGATACGCGTGTGCTGTTGCTGTTGCTGTGACTGCCTGCACGGTGCGTGTGGTGGTGGTGGTGACTGCCAGGATGGTGACTGCTGCTGTTGCTGTTGTTGTTGTTGTTGACGACGCCGCCGTGGCTGTACATGAGTGGCGGTGACAGCAGTGAGGGCGGTGTGGCCGCCGCGGACGCGGGGGCGGCGGCGAGCAGCGGACTGACTGTGTGACTGCTGCTCGTCACATGACTGCCTACACTCGTCGCGCTACCGTTTACAGCAGCAGCCACCGTAGACGTTGTTGCTGCTGTTGCTGCTGCTGCATGACTACTGCTGCTCGTGCTGCTGCTGCTGTTGTTGTTTGCGTGTGTGACAGAGGCGTAAAAGGCGAGTGGCGCCGCATTGCGTCGTCGCATCATGTCCTCGCGTGACTCGAGGTGAAACGACGTCGCTGTCGTCGTTGTTGTGGTGGTGCTCGGCGAGGTCGTCGTCGTCGTTGCTGTACTGTTGTGGCTGTAGCCGCTGTTGTTGCTCACGTGATGCTGCCTGCTGCTCGCTGCTGCTGTTGCTGTTGTGGCAGCGCTGGCACTCGTGTGGCTCTTGTCGGTGCTCGTTGTGGGCAACAGCGGCGACGACGACGACGCACTCGCCGCAATGTTGCCATGCACAGCGTCGTCCTTGTCATTGTCGCTGCTGCTCCGTCGCGAGGTGCTGCGGCTGTTTGTGTGGTTGCTGCACTCGCATGCGTCAAGGGCAGCCAACGCCGCGGCTGCCGAGGCGGCGGCGGCGGGGGTGTACACAAACGACGTGGGCGCGTCAGGGAAGCACGACGACGACGCGGACGAGTGCAGTGGCAGCGGTAGTGTCGGTGCCGTGGCCGGCATCGCATCGGCCAGTGTTGTGCTCTTGTTGTTGCTGTTGTAGCTGTAGCTGGCGCCGCCGTCGTACTGCAGCGCTGTTGTCGACGCCGCCGCCCATGGACGCTCAAACGGCGGCGCATTGTAGTTGAGCGTCGACGTCACTGCCACGCGCGTGATGGCCGCGTCGTCGTCATCGTCGCGTGTTGCGCATGCGTGTGTAACTGCTGTTGCTGTTGTTGTTGTTGTTGTTGTTGTTGCTGTTGTTGTGTGCACTTCATCGACTGGCAGTGGTGCAGCAGACGCACTCGTTGCCGCTGTCCTCGTTGTCGAGGACGAGGACGACGACGGTGGTGGTGGTGATGTGTCGGGCATGGTGCGCCAGTCACAACCGAGCACCGCATCGAGTGCGGCGGCACACTCGCTCGCGTTGGCCATGTGCTGCTGCACCACCGCCAAGTGCGTGCATACGCGGCGCCACTCGTCCGCGTACAGCGCGTCGAGCAGTGCGTGACGACGTGACAGCAGCGAGGATGAGGACGACGCTGCTGCTGTCGTTGTCACGGCAGCGGCAGCAGCCTCGCCGTCGTCCTCGTCGTTGTTGTCGTCATCGCCTGTCGTGTCTGCTGTAGGCGACGTCGTGTTGCCGTCCTTCGTGTTGCGACTGTCGATGCGCGCCTTGCCTTGTCGACGTCGTGTACGCACGCACGCGTCTTGTGCATCGTCGTCGTCAGTCTTACTGCAGCTGTCGTCGTTGTTGTTGCGCGCATTGCCGCTGCGCTTCTTGCCACGGTCGTCACCACCACCACGTTTCTTGCTACAGGCGCCGCCGCTGCTGCTGCTGCTGCTGCTGCTGCTAGTCGACGTGCTGTTGCTATTGTAGGCGTTGCGCAGCGTGGCGAGTGACGCGCACGACAGTGCAATCTCACGCAGCTCCTTCAGCAGCACAGACAATGCCTTGTCGTCTAGCGGGCGTGGCTGTACACGTGTCATGCAGTCACTGCGCACAGCGCAAGCAGCATTCGTTGTGGCGGTCGTGTTGCTCATGTTGCTCGTGGTGCTGTTCGTGTCGTGGCCGTGCTGCGTGCTTGACGACGATGACAGCAATAGTGGCTGCAAAACGCTTGCTGCTGTAGACATACTCTGCTGCTGCTGCTGCTGTTGCTCTTGTGCCTCGTCGTGCTGACGTTGTGCACGTCTGCGCGTGCTCGCACTCGCCGCACTGCGCAATGGCGGACTAGTTGTCGTCGTTGCAGCAGCACCGCCACCGCCACCACTGCCACTGCTACTGCAGCTGCTGCTTGTCATTGCCGTTGCTGGTGTGCTGCGTGCTGCTGCCGCGCGCACCACCTCGAGGAACGACTGTATCGTGCTGCTTCTATTGTTGTTGCCGCCGCCGTTGCGTGCCGCGGCCCCACCGTCGCTGCCACTCACGTCGTGATCGACGCGTGCCGCACTGTTGTCGTTACCGCTGCTGCTGCCGCTGCTGCTCGTGCTGCTGTTTGCACTTGTTCTTGCTGCTCTTGTTGCCGTCCTGTCAACAGCAGCAACAGCACTATTAGTCGTCGCAGTAGCAGTAGTCGCACTCGTCGTCGGTATATTGCATTGCATGAGGTGCGACAGCCATTGCGCCGCTACTGCACGCGCCACACGACACTTCTCTGCGGGCCGCAGTGTTGTTGTTGTTGTTGCTGACGTTGTTGTTGTTGCCGTCAGGCTATTGTGCGTGTCGCGTGCAACACACGACGCACCACTGCCACTGCTGTCATGATGCCTACTCGTCATGACGGTGTCCGTGTCGCGTGCGCCGTCTGCTGTGTCGCACCGTCACACACACACACACGCACGCACACGTCCCTTGCGCGACTACGAATGCTGCTTGTGTCACTGGCGGCTGCGTGCGAGTGTATGTATGTGTCTAGTTTTGTATGTATACACACACACACACACATATGTATGTATGCAAACGCACACACGTTACATACGTGTGCACGCACACACACACACACACACACGCACCGTCGCAGTGTGTGTATATGTGTGCGCGTTCGCTACAATGTATACGATGATACCTATGCGTATGCAGTTGTATGTGTATGCGTATGTATATTTGCCCTACAAGTGACTGTGTGTACATACAGCAAGATACAAGTGCACACAACGCAATCGACACACACACACATATATATGCATGTAAGCATACGCACAACATGAGCAAATGGCAAGCATGCATGCACACAGCCATGAACATGTACACGGCTTTGCTTATTGTTAGTGCAACACACACACACATACACGCACACACACACACGCAAGCATGCACACATACACGCACGCACATACACACACGCCACTTGACAAATGCGTGCTTTATGCAGCAGCAGCAGCAGCATCACTAGCCGTGCGTGACACGACGTGACG